>CM035408.1:208401305-208408805 GCA_020310875.1 Ceratopteris richardii
TTTCATTGTGGCAATTTAGGTCATTACTCCAAAAATTGCCCTTCTCTAAAATTTGACGGGGTCAAGCTAATTCCCACATACCCTGGGAGTAAAATTCTAGTTCCAGAGGAACAAATATTTGCTAAACAAAAGATTATTCCTCATTCTACTGCCTCCTAAGCTTATGCCATATTCCAGATCTCCGGGACTTCAAGAGTTTAATCACAAGGGGAAAGAAGTAGAGGTGGAGAAACAGATTCATCCTGCTGCCCTCGTCACACCAGCGAAATTGAATGTCTATAAGCGAAGAGACGGTGAAGGAACAAGCAAAGATATTCTAAGTAGAAAGGAGGGTGAACCTAGCAAAAGAACTGTTGATAATGATGGATTTACCCCTGTTAGCTATAAGAAAGCTTTGCTTCGGGGCAAGAGGGGCAAATTTCAATCTGGATACTCGACATCCCTTACGGATGAGGCTAATTTTTGCACCTCATGTTGGAGATTACATGACAGAGTATTATGATAACATGGATATTATGTTGCAAGGCCTGGCTCCAGCATTGGCTCATGCAAATTCTTCTTTTACTGCACCGCTGGTATCATGAAAATAACAACGTGGAATATTCAAGGTTTGGTTCAATACGGAAAGTGAACCAGATTATGGAGATGGATTGTTAGGCATTAGCTTGACTTGGTGGCGATACAAGAACATAAGAATCATGATCATGCGGGAATGCTTTTATGTACAAAAATTTCAAGTTGCATTATAATGGCATAAGAAACAAATATTTAGGTTGCGTTTTATTATTAGAAAGAGTGTTAATTTCACAGTGCTATTTGATGATCCTCAAGGTAGGTTTATTATATTGCATCTTATGCTACATGATCTATCTTATGTTTGTATTAATGTATATGCTCCAAACTCTCCCGCCGAAAGAGTTAAGACGTGGAAAGATCTGGCATTGTCTATTCAACATTGCATGCATCTTCAAATTTGGGGGGGAGCTCGCATTTTACCATGTGGAGATTTCAATATGGTGGATTCAGATATGGATTGTACAACTACTTCTTCTGTGGTGTCCTTGCAAGAAAGTATTATATGGAATGAAATATTAAATATGTTGAACTGTAAAGATCTATGGGGTTACATTGGAGGACATACGCCTCGTTATACTTACTATTCGAGGTGACATAAGAAAGCTATGACCAGATTGGATAGATGTTACTATTCTCATGTGTGTACTTTGAATGCAACATCCAAAATGTGGATAGATGCTACAATGCTTTTCTCGGACCATAATCCTTTGTTGGTATCCCTTAAAGAAGTTGATTGGAATTCATGTATCCCATTTAACCTTCCAAGAATCCCGTTGAGAGTAAATCACTCCTGGCTGCAAACTTATTTGTTCAAGGCTAAGATTCAAATTCTGATTCGACATGTGCTCTCACTGAAACTATATGCTTGCATGAAATGGGAATTATTTGTGGCAAAATTACAAGATGTAATTCTCTAAAATTCTCAATTCTGTTAAACATGAAGCTCAAATTTTTCTCTAAAATTCTCAATTCTGTTAAACATGAAGCTCAACAGCTTATTTCCCTCATGTCTCAAAAGGTTGATTCTTGACAACTACTTTTTGAAAAGGAATATGTTCATCTTTGTAAGGCATACAAATGCTTGGAATTAATTGAAATCAAGCCATTCAATCTTCCAAAATCAGAGCCAGATGCACGAAAATGATGCAAATTCTAAATGTTTCTTTGATTTTCTACGAGTTAAGCATCTCAAGGATACGATTTCCCAACTTGAAGTAGATTTGCTCAATCATCAATGATTGGCTCAATCATCAATTTGCTTAGAACATTTTCAGAATTTGTTTGCAGCCTCATATAAATCAGATGATGCATTTCAGTGAAACAGGTCGACATGGCTCTTCAATCTCTTAAAAATGGAAAAGCACGAGGTTTGGATGGTATCACGAAAGAATTTGTGGTAGCTTTTTGGCATCTTCTTAAAAATCTTGTTCTTGACGTGTATAATTTTGCATTAGGGCTCAAGTATATTATTCATAATGTAGTTAATCCATCACAGATTGGGTTCATACATCAAAGATCGATTTATGATAATATCTTTCTCACCCTAATATTGATGGAGCATACAACATCATCTAATCAGGAAGCGACTGGGATACAAATTGATTTTGAAAAAGCCTTTGATCTAATTCGATGGGATTTCATTGCCATAATGCTCAAAAAACTTGGTTTTGGAGTCAGATTTTGTAGGTTGATTTACATCCTGGCTCAAGGCAGTGCTTCTCATGTGGAGATAAATGGGAGACTCTCTGAGCCGTTTTCTGTTGAGCATTCTGTGCGTCAAGGTTGTCCTCTAAGTCCGCTCTTCTATGCTTTACCATGCAAAGATGAATTCACAATGTATTAATGGTATCTCTCTTTATGAATTCAACAAATTGCAGGCTTCGGAGATGATACATTTATTTTTGCAAAGGTCGACACAAAAAATGTTTGAAACATTTTGGACTCTTTGGCTTCTTTTTCTAAAGCATCTGCATTGAAGATTAATACGAAAAAATCAGCGATTGTAAATATTTCTGCGTGACGATTCCAATCTCTTGAATGGGAAGGTCCTAAAAATGAGAGAGGCATTATCTTCAGACATTTTGGCTACCCCTTAGGCATTGATGTCCCTATTAAGGATAAAGTTGAATGGGTATTACACAGAATTAAGTGCAAAATGGACAAGTGGTTTGCTTTGCAATGGCCATTACATGCTAGGATAAGGATTGTACAAACTTTCATGCAACCATATATTATGTATTACTTACTGTTGCTGGATTGGAAGACGAATCATTTACATATCTTTGATAGATTGATAAAGACTTTCCTCTGGAAGAAAAAGCATAACTGGGCATTGGTCCTTTCATCATGGGAGTATGTATGTCAGCCCAGAGATAGAGGTGGTCTAAATAACAAAGCAATTGATTCCATTGCAAAATGCTACGACTCTAAATGGGAGATTTTGCCCTTTAAAGTAGTGCGGAGAACTTATGCAATGGGAGCAACATATAATTCTAAATGGCTTCAAATAGTATCCTTACTATAACAATACCAAATACCTCTTTCAATTGATGCGTCTAACCCATGGGGGGATTGGTTGCTTGCAAAGCATACTAGATGGTGGACTCGTAAATCAAACATGTATTACCGTACATTGATTGTTTCTGATAGTATTGCTCATCAATGTAATCGGAGATGGAAACTTGAAAAAACTGCTCCTTGGTGGCGTTTAAGGTTCAGTTCGATCTAGGACTCCTCATACACTTTTAAAATGAAAATTTTCATGTGGAGAATCTTTGTTGGACACTTCACGCTAGGGGCATTCCTATGTAAACATGGGCTTTAAGGCGTGAGGTGCTTCTTATGCTGAAAATATGCGCCATGCCTTCTGGTCATACCCACACATTCAAAGATGGTGGAATACTCTTTTTCTATTCCCCATTTAGAATGTAAACCCCACCAAATTCGATTGCACTTTCTTGCTTTTTGACTGCACAAATAATGTTGCAGACTGGATTAAAAGATGTGTCTTCCTACTCCTCTGTAATATCTGGATGCTAAGAAACTTCAAGATCTTCAAGAATAAGGAGCCTGCACCAATTGCAATTTGACATAAACACTGTGCTCTCAGATGACAGCTCGTAGCTATTGTCATACATGCTTTGTCCTCTGATGACAGATTGTATTGCTATAGATTTATATGATGTAGACATGGAATAGGGAGAAGAGTCTCCCTACTCACACACTTGTACATAATTCTCTTTCAATGGAATAAAGTGAGGATTCACACACACACACACACACACACACAAATTAAAAAAAAAAAGAAAAAAATAAAAAGAAAAAAAAAATTAAAAAAAAAAAATATATATATATTGGATCTATTTATTTCATACCTTCAATGTTTGGCTGTGTCTTTCTTTGACTGTTTATGTATACTGTTATAAAGAAGAGCTCCAGTGTGGCTCAAATTTCTTGGCATGCAAGATGGTGCTGAACATTTAGAGATTCTTTTTGCTGCTTTATTCTGTATCATATATTTTTTGACCTTCTTATTGAAGGTATAAAGAGCTTAGGAAACTATACGAGTGAGTATTTATTACAATTGGATTTTTCTTCATCTGCAGGTTGGTGACTCTGTTATGCTTCATATTCTTTCTCATGCTGATATCTTTTACCCTCTTCCGCAAAAATGTTACATACAGGTTGCTGGTACATCTGTTCTTTTTGCACGGCAATTGAATAGTCGAACACAGTTGGGCTTGTCTAGAGATGGCTTCAAAGGTGAGTTGTTTGGCTACGTAAGAGATTAAAATCCATTGTAAGTGTAGGTAAAGGATTGATATTAAAATTAGTGACATTGTGGACACAACTGACAAATGTATTTCATATTATATTATTTTTTCACTAAGGCCACAAAAGATTTAAAACGAGTTGTTGGATGATGACATTTGTCTCCTTGAATTTATTAATCATTTGATGATTTAGATTCCTGTAGGGAGCTTGGTCAATCTGATTTTAGCTTATCTTTGGAGACAAAAGTATGTCAGCAAATGTCTCAAATGTCTCAAATGGTTTGATCCATTGGCCGAAAGCATTCACTAAACGCTTTTTGTTCTTCCCAGTTCAAATGGATAATCAGTAATATTGGACAGGCATTTATTGTTGAATGCCATAATGGTCCACGTCTTAATCTTCTACCTTGGGATTATACTGGTTATGCAACACCTGTGAATGGCTAGGAACTTACACAACACAATCCTTTTTTGCAACGAGTTTCTTTACATGCTTTTTTTCCCAAGAAATGTCATGTACGCACAAGTCATGGTTCTTCTCAAAGGGTTTTGAGCATGCTTTGAATCCAAAATGAGGCATAATGTAAGGACGTCACAAAAGAAGCTAAAGAATAGGGTCATTTATATGAGTCTCTTGGATTGTTTCACATCACCTCTAGGCAAACTCATGCCTGAATTTCGGTTTTTGTTATTATGTAGGCTCACATCTTGTAGAAGAGCTTTGTCTGTTTACTGAATGTAGCTCTTGGGATGGGGACCTACTATTTGAGAGTGGGGTTCTCCTTCGAGCAGGAAACTCAGTCACACATTTTGGTGTAGGGCACACTTTCCACATAATTGCTTAATTGTACAGCAGTTTTACAAATTTAGATCTTTAGAGTACAACTTTGCGAAAGAGAATGTCAAAGGGATATCAAACTCTGATGTTTTACAATGGCTGAAGATAAAATTCAAGCTGCGTATACATACAACATATCCTTATGGCCAATAAATATACGGAACCTAGGTAGCTTAACTCACATCCAGAGAGTGTACCAGAGTGTACACCACAACATCCTAAGGCCCTTGAGAAATGGGTAGCTCCTGTTTCTACTGAATTTTCTCTCCTAGACCTTCCACCTGCAGGATATGATTCTCCCACTTCTTGTAGGCACTTGGTCTCTCCTTTTGTATGCCTGCAACTCTCTCTCGCTCTCTTTCTCTCTCTCTCTCAGGTAGTGGTTGAAGAGGGTCGGCTCAAAAAGATCTCTGTTAGTCATCGGCTTGAAAGAAATCGCCACCCAGATGGTGGAGTGTCTGAGATATGACATGAGCCAGCCAGTGGGTCCCTGGAAGCGGCTGACCCAGATCAACCCACTGGTCAGGTTGACTGGCAAGTCTCGACCATACTCATCTTGCAAATTGACTCATATTCCCTTGCCTTTACTTTACTGCTTTCACATATGCACCTGGTAGTGTGAACTTTCTTGCTTTCACCTGTAATGCCCATGAAACATACCCTCTGCAGCCACTCAGATATTCTCTACCATTTCTACCTTCCTGATCCATGACATAAGAGGACTGAATATTACATGTGTACAAGAGTAGAGGTTGGAGTGCTGTGACACCCTTGTCAACTGTCCCGGATAATCTTTTCCATAAGTTGCTTAGAATTCTTTTTGTGAAAGCATCTTAAATATATGTCCTTTAAATCTTATTGCCTTTGCTGTCTGCCTCTGATCTTCCACTGGCCTGTCCTAACTAAATTGGTCAGTTGACCAAGGTCGAGCTTAAGCCGACCCCTAGTTGATTTAGGTGGACTAAGGTCAACCTTAGGTTGACTTCAAGTTGACCATATGCCAATTATAGCCTTCCCACAGGTCTTCTTTCAGCCATGTCTGTAACCAGGTCCATATGGGTGCAGGTCCACTCAGGTTTTGTTTGTTGCACTGTTCTAGTATCCCAAAGGTCCGTTACATACATACATACAGACATACGACATGCATACATACATACAGACATACAACATGCATACATACATACATACATACATACATACATACATACATACATACATACATACATACATACATACATACATACATACATACATATGTACATACATATGTACGTACTACGTACATACATACATACATACATGATACATACATACATACATACATGCCTTAAAAAATAAAACACAGCAGATTGTATTAAAAATGAAAGGGAATGTACAAGGAAGCCCGAGGACGTCACGAGGCTCCCTAGGGCCTTCTAAACAATAGTGTTGACAATCAGACCAACTTCGGAGCATATCTCCTGAGTCCTGACGGAGTAATGCACTTGCTGTAAGTAGTCCTTTTCTCAGTAGTGATGGAGGAATATTGTTCTCGAGCATGTTCGTTTTGTCGAGGTTCAAAGTATTTCTGAATTGCCAAAGGAACCAAAGAATCCAGAGGTGAAGCTGATGAGCCATCCATGTTGTAGTTGTATTATTGAAAAAGTATGGCTTCAAAGTAATTCCTCTTATTGAAGGGACCGTTACAGAAGAGGTTGCAGTCTTTGTTTTAGATCTCTCCACCAGCTCCTTTTTCCTTGCAGTACTGGAATACATGTTGTATTGTTTCTTTTCTTCTCCATATCTTGGACAAGGAAATGTATTGCCGAGTGTCAAATCAAGCATTCACCCATCCCTAGTTCTCCAACAGGTACCCTCCATAGAAAAACACGATAATGGAGGGGCAGCCAGGAATTCCATATGGATGCACTTCTTTGAAGCCACCATGCATTATCACGCTGAAAACACCATCTCAAATTTAACCATATGCACATGCTGTTGATATTGAAGATATTCTAAAGGAAACTCATCATAAGGTCAGCCTATATCAACTCATTAAGATGATGAGAAGGTAAGAAGTGACTTACTCAAGGTCATACACTCTGCCTACTTGAGCCTGCTACCAAATGTAGATGGGTACATGTTGGACTTGATTTTGACAAGAGTTATAGTGGATGGTAGGTCTGGTATCAACTTGATGCCTGACTTCACCATGAAGGAGTTGAAGCTGCACTTGATGTAAGCAATGCCATTCACTGAGACATTGGCAGACAAGCACCGGTTTACACCTTTAGGGATCGTTGAAGAGGTACTTATTTTGTACAAGGCTTCTAA
>CM035408.1:208416305-208429510 GCA_020310875.1 Ceratopteris richardii
CAATCCCAACCGCACGCGTAAGAGATGTTCCAAAACTATATACATATATGCAAATCGCATTGTGGATGGTGATAAAAGCTCCATGTCACTATGTGCATGGAAAATACTCCATACTTTTGGAGACTTCGTCACAAACTTTACCATGGACTTTGCACACTGAAAGACTTTGGAAACCCAATCAAGTTTTGCTATATCTTCCATTAGCAAGTCCAATGAGTGTGATGCATATGGAGTCCATACAATTTTTGGAAACTCTGCCTCAAGAAAACGGCCCATAGAAACATAGTTAGAGTCATTATCTGTAATTATCTGCATCACAAATTACAATGCACATTTAGAAACTCATTTAGAGACATTATAATTATTAATTTATCAATACATACATACATACATATTACATACATATTACATACATATTACATACATACACTCACACAATGCAAGCCATTATGAATAATTATAAATTTACAAATTACAATTTACCTGAGCCACATTATCTTGGCCTACATGCATAATGGCCTCTCATATGTGCTTTCAAATAAATTCACTTGTAACCACTATGCCAAGTGAAGAAGCATCAATGGCTCTCAAGAACATGGTGCCTTTGCACGAAGACACATATATATTGTAGACATTACGTCTACGTACATCTGTCCAACCATCGCATAAAATAGTCCACGAATATATTGTAGACATTACGTCTATGTACATCTGTCCAGCCATCGCATAAAATAGTGCATCCAAATTTCTGCCATCTCTCTTTCAATGGAGCCAACTGACACTCTATGCATTCCTTCTCATTGGCAAGTTCCTTTTTTCTAATCCCATCATATGAGGGACCATCCCATGGACATCCAATACAGATGATTGCATTAATTGCAACCTTCCATCTAGGGGTGTGCAAGACATGGAAAGGGATGGCACATTGGATAAAAAGCCTTGTGATTTCTCTAGTTGCCTCCAATATTGCTTGCTTTTGCATCCCTGCATGTATAAACATTTTTTTTAAAGATGCCTTTGGTGGAAGGACATCGTTACCTTGAAGAGGTGTTCTATGTGCTTCCATGCCAGATGTAGACTCAGAATTTGATCCCATGTGGATCCATCTTCTGTCTCTAAATCCACTCTTTGTCTCTTTGAAGGTCCCTCTTTACATGGTACCTCACATGGTACCTGTGAAGATGATCCTGCTCCCAATGTAGCACTGCCAGATACTTTAGGCACTCCCAAGCAAGGTAGTCCGGTGCGTTCGGTGCGTTCAATTCCGTGCGCGTAAGGTGCGAGGACCGAATGGGATCCGAAGGTAAGGTGCGTAAGGTGCGTCGTTAGAAATACACATATGCTCATAAATATAGTATATACATATTACATCTATATTTTGCATGTTAAAACCTATAAACAACAAATTACAACCATAATACCATTGATGAACCATGTGGCATAAAATTAAAAACACTATAGTTGAGGGAGAAAAATCTGAACTCTGATAAATCATAAATATGAAGTGATAAGTCAGAAACATACATCTATACTGAAAGCTGGATACATCAAAAAGCAGTATGTGACCTGCATACTATCGAGTATCCAATGTCAAAAAGTATGAATCCAAAAACTAACATGATACATCGTACTCTGGAGTCTAAAGACTGATATCAGTGATCAATTATCATACATGGTAAGATAAACATCTATCATCTTCCAAAAAGTCTGAATCATCGTATATAATGCCATATATACATCATAGAATATCTACTCTAGATCATCTATGTCAAAGGAATCCTCAGATGATGAAAGAGAAATATCATCTCTAGGAATGACATTCCCTTCATCATACTCTGGTTCCACAGTAGGAACCATCTCTACAAACTCATGATCCTCTGGTGCATCCTCTACAATGTCCTTGAGCTGGGCCTCTAAGACAATGGGCTTGCCTCTGCGTCGAGGACGTATCTTGCGTCTCCTGGTATAAACTGGTGCCACACTCGTAGATGGTCCCTCCTCGGGTGGATCTCTATGAGGCTTGGAAGTAGCATGTGATCGTGCTCTCGTAACCCTCTTGTCGATGCTTTCAAGCTCTGCATGAAGCATCCTGTAAACCTGATCGTGCTGATCAAGAATGGATGCCTCTATGCAAACTTCTGCTGATATGAAAGCACTCTCAAAATCAATAGGCGAAGTCTGAAAAAAAAAACAATAAAGTTTAAGAATGTTAATAAAGTATAAATTATCATTCATGAATCATCACATTAAAATTAGTCAAGATTCAAGAAATATTTACACAAACTATAATTATCAATATTATTACATGCTTTGGACCCGTAAGAGATCGCAATGTACGTAATAGTCGTAAATTGGCCTTACAAAAGACCACACGATGCAACTGCTCCACACTCAAACGATTGCGGAGCTTGGTGTGCACCAAGAAGAATGCACTCCAATTCCGCTCACATGGGCTAGAAGAGCAATCCTACATTTATCATTGATCATGATTCATTAAACATTATTATCTATAATCTAATATCCATGAACATTTGATTATGATTATGTAATAAATCACAAATGATAAATCAAGGTTCAATATATGGTATACCTGTGACAAGACCTTGAGCGCGTATGGTGCAATCGAAGGGTGACCATAACCATAATGATTCCACCACTCAATAGGTCGAGATGTGACGTCTGACCTCAATGAGGTGGATCTAGCATAGGCAATACCAACATTGCTCATATAGGCCGAAAACTCACTATCAAATATCACCTGCTGATCAGGACTCATAATGCGGTCCATGTATAAGTCCTTCATATGTCGCATGTGAGGCTGTGACCATAGACGTGGACCCTTAAAGTAAGGGTGTAAAAGTGCTGCAAAACTATGAATGGGTCGTGATAAGAACTTCCATCGCGACTCCACTAGTTCCATCACATCACGTAGTCTACATAAAAAATTATAGAAACAAGAAGCAATTATACAATCATCAATGCACATTGTAATCACAAATAATTATTAATTAAGAAATTAAAATTCAAATGTACCTAGAAGTCGATAGAGTAGTCACTAAGTCGATAGAGTAGTCACTGATGAAATAGCCTCCTGCATCCGTGTGTACATATGATACAAAAGGCCAAGTGTAGAGCCCTCCATATCGGCAAATCGCAGAACTGTATGAATCGGTCGCAAGATAGGCATAATGCGCTCTATCTCTGCCCCAAAATCCATGTCAAATATCTTTCGTTGCACAAAATTTACTCTCTCTGTGCCTCCTCTTTCCATGCTCCGCCATCGAGGATCTACAACTGTCATGCGTAATGCATCCATGCATACATGTAGTCTAGCAAAGACATGGTAGATGTAGCCAAATTGGGTCTCTGCTTGATGAATCAACTCTTTCTCACTATAAGCTCGAAAAATAGCTAATGCTTGGTGATTCTTACGTATGAGAGAAATCACCTTTCTTGCATCACTGACCACAGGAGATAGCCAAGGGAGCTTCCCTATATCCTCGATCAACAAATCTAAGCAATGTGAAGCGTATGGACTCCACACAATGCTAGGAAACTCAGCCTCTATCAACTCTCCCATTCTCTTACAATTTGAGGCATTATCAATAACAACTTGTACAACATTTTGCACACCAATTTCCTCAATGGAAGCTTTAATGTGCTCAAATATAAACTCTCCAGTGATGCATGTGCCAGCACGACTACAATCAATTGCCTTAAGAAAATAAGTTCCCAAACAACTAGAGACCATTATGTTTATGATATGACGTTGTCGAATGTCGCTTCATCCATCGGACAGAATGGAGCATCCATATGTTTGCCACCCCAATTTAATGGGCTCTAGAAGATTCTCAATTCTCTCTTTCTCTTCTGTGAGCATGGAGGTACGCAACCTCTTGTAATCAACTCCATGCCAATCATCAGAAGGGCCTACTTGAGCTATTGCTTTTACCATTCTCTTCTATGCATCAGTGCGAACAACATTGAAGGGAATGTTGCACTCAAATATGCAACGCTCTATCTCTATGTCAGCTACTCTCTGGCGTTGCTTCTGCAAGCCAGTGGATAAATAAGTGGAATGAAGAGAGGAATGTGATGCTTTAAATCTTTGAGATGAATGTTGACCCGATGGATTAGAACATTCATTCTCGTCACGTTGAGAGGAGGTGCGACTTTTCAATGTGCTAGCACTATGTCCTATCTCCTCAACTTCCTCTAATATATCCTGAGAAGCTGCAAGAAACTCACGACGACGAGCCATTGCAACATCTTGAGAAAGCTTATGCTCTTTGCACACAATCTTTGCAATGTCTTGTGGAACTTCTTTGCACCCACTAATGCCTGATCCTCCTAATCCTGATACATGTCGAATAAGACGTGTAGTCGTGGTAGAAAATTGCTTTCCACAATACTTACATGTCCATCTCCTTGTACCAGAACCGGATGAAGTAGTATTCACCAACTCATTGTGAATGGTATGAATACCCCATAATGGTGAAATTCCACGAGGCATGGTGTCACAAATAACTTATGAGTTGATAACTTATAAGTTATAAATGATAAATCTAGTCTCTCTCTCTCTCTCTCTCGATGATCAATCTCAATGTGTCACGTGTGTCCAACTTCGAAATTCGAAGTGCAAACTCGGGGAGGGCTGAGACTGAAACTGAATGTGGGCTTGCTAAGTCCTGAGGGACGCCAAAGCTGCTGAATGCTATGAGCCTTGACTCTTGTGGCAAGAAGGGTGAGGCATTGGGCAAGAAGGTTGAGGTTCAAGAAGCTAGGACAGTCGCTCGCTGAGTTCGCATGTAAGATCTAAGCTAGGGTTGTAGTCGGCCAAATTCGAACATCAAACTCCAAATTAACCCCCATGTAACGACGCACCGAATATGAAATTTGCACCGCTACGAACCGCACCGAACACACCTTAAAAATTATAAATTCGACGTACCGAATCAACCTTGCTCCCAAGTGTTGACGCCTCCAACATTCAAGCTGAGCCTTTACATCTAAGGGAACATGCATACATGGTCCAATGTCTTTATTAGGTACACTTGCAAGATGATCCTTAATTCTTGTGGCTTCCCCTCCTCTTACAATTCCACAATATTTGCATTTCCATCTTTTAGAGCCACCTCCACCTGAACACGCTGATACGATGGTGACATGATTCCATGCTATATCCTTCACCATGATGATCATGCTGCATGCAACATTCAAATGCAAATACATATTAAGTTTTAACTATAAAAGATTTATTGGAATTTGGCTGAAATATATAATGTGTTGTTATTAGTTAATAGTTATGTATAATCTAATTACTTATATTAACAATGCATGTCACACGTCACATACATTATAGATTGTAATCATAGTGTTACGAATGCTAATGCATGCAACAACATGAATGATGATGCACATTGCACATGCCATGAATGATCAGTGATGATGCAAGCAGCCATAAGCAATGTGCATATTACATAACAATGTACACAAATTACAATGTCATGCACACAATCTCATGCACACAATGCATGACAATGCACACAATGTCATGCACACAAATTACAATGCACACTGCACATGCAATGTGCATGATGCCACATATATGTATGACTTGACATAATACATTAAACATTAAACATTCATGAATCATAATGTTTAATGCATACACAAATTGCACATGCATGATGCCATGAATGATCATTGATGATGCAAGCAGCCTTATGCAACTTGCATATTACATAACAATGCACACATGCCACAATGTCATGCACACAATGCATGCAGCAGCATGACAAATTGACAATGCACACAATAGTACATAATACATACATAAATTATAATGCATAATACACAATGCACATACATGAATCATGAATCTTCATGATACAAATTACAATCTAGTGATTTACATGCCACATGTGTAAATTGTAATATATATAATGTCATACATAATACATCAATTCAATACTTACTACTTACAAAGATGAGCACTGAGCACTTGCCACCGACTCTGAGGTTGGCAGCAGGTTCTATCTGAGATTCTGAGTGAGCATTGAACCTTGTTCGCGAATTATCGCGATTCACAAAGGGAGAAACCCTTTTTTTTTTTTTTGGGCCCAAAAAAGTCACCACGAAACGATGTTTCTGCGTTTCCCGAAACAGTCGTTTTGGCCGTAGTGTTTTGGGACGGCAAAAACGCCGTTTCATGCAACTATGCTACGTAGCTTCCATCTTGTCCATGCCCATCCCACGTAGTCTCAAAGAAGTACAAAGCTTTTTGGGCCATGTGGGATACCACAGGAGGTTTATTCATATGTATTCAAAAATAGCTAAATTCTTGTCAAGGCTCACGAGAAAGAAGATTCCATTCTTTTGGAGCCTCGAAGCAGAGAAGACATTCAACGAGCTAAAACTAAGGTTATGTATTGAGCCACTCCTAACGCTACGTACTTGGTCACTTGAGTTCCGTGTGCATGCAGATGCAAGTCTCCATGGAGTTGGAGCAGTTTTGGCACAACTATCAAAACCATCCCATCTGCACATAAGAAAGTAGACCAGCCCATGGCTTATGCAAGTAGGCTACTCACAAAGGCGGAAAGAATCTATAGCACAACAGAAAGAGAAGTTTTGGCCATCGTATTTGCACTGCAAAAATTCCTCCATTATCTCCTATGTGTCATTTTATTGTCATTTTGGACCATCAGCCAATAAGGTATTTAATTAGTAAGCCACGAGTGGCAAGACATGTATACATGAGTTGAATGGGTATTGTGCATACCTTAGATACAAGAAAAAATAAAAATCTGTTGATGAATAAAAACCTCGTTTTTTATTTTTATTTTTAAAAACATCCACGATTTAAAAGATTTGAATCTCGATTTAAATCTCTACTTCGTACTATGCATTGAAGTAGAGACTATGTCATGTGAAAAAGCATACGAACATCATCTGCATGTTTCAAAAATCCTACGAGGAGCTTAAAGCTGATGAAATGCAATTATTGAAGCTAAGCTAAGCTGCAGCATACCAGTTGGCAGTGTATAAGGGTAGATTCATGCTGCTGTGGTCATACAGCAGTGACATATGTAAGAATTCGTGAGCTGCAGTACATTATGATTTGTGTATGACAGTCAACCTTGAGAGCCACAATCATGTAGCCCTACAGATTAGTACTTTTGCAGGGGAATACAGTCAAACAGCTTTATGTAAGAGTGTCTCAGCTGCAGCAAACTGGGGTAAACATAGAACCTCCACAGTTATTCGAAGTGTAGTATGTGTCATGGTGCTAGATGTATTAATGATATTCTATGTGATTATTATTGTACAAGCAGCCAAAATTTGTTGTTCATCCATACAACATGTTTCAGTTATATGCAATGACTCGTGCTGATGCATAATTTTAGCTTCCATTTCTGTCTTCTTCAGATAATTTTAAATTCTTTCCTTTATATCTGCAGCTATACTTGCTCTATGTATCTGATTGCTTGCAAAGACTGTCTTCACAACTTAATTGCAACCTTGGGTTCACCACCTCCTGTTGATAAATATGCTTGGGATATCCCATAGGTTTGGTGTACAAAGTGCACACCTTTAAATCTTCTGATGGAGGCAATAATATCTGGAGTCCATTTCTTTTGTAAGTCCAAGTGCTCAAAATTTATCCTTTGAAACATCTTCTGTAATTGCATCCATTTCTTTTGTTGAAAAACCAGGTGAGAAATGCTAGTCTAAAAACTGATTCTCATTTATATGTGTGAATAACTTATTGCGGTTATTTCACTGAATCTTTTTGGCATATGAAGTGGAAAGTTTTTGTAGAAACTTATGCAGAGTATCAGAGCGTAAGGCACTTTTCTTTTATCCTATTTGGAGCTATCCTCAGTGTGATGTATCCATGCTTTAATATGAATGTGTGGCTATCTTTCATAGCACTAACGAGTCATGAATTTTCTCAGAGGGACAGAGTAATATCAGAGATCAAGACAGAGTCGAGTCAGATGCAGATGACAACAAAGAAGTTGAATCATGTATTTATCATAATGATAATTGTATTATGAGGAGCAAAAAACGTAATTGGCATGCTGCGGTCGCCTCTCAGAAAATGGATGTTTCAGCTATTGGTCAGAATGTTACTTCACAAAAATGCAGAAGGCCATATAGTTGGCAACGCCGCAAAATGAAACGCCTGTTGTCTGGGAAAACTGATCAGCAGAGTCTTTGTAGTGTGCCAAGATCCAGTGAATTGGACATGTCCGTAGACTCAAATCCATTTTCAACAAAAGTTTCCATTCAGAATTGTAGGAACTTTATCTGTGCTTCCCAAGGTGCTACATCAGGAATACAAGATAAATCTACGAAAGATATGAAAGTGAAAACTGATAAAGGAGACGATTCACAGCAAAGGAATAAGAATATTTTCTCAGTCGCGCATATGCCAAAATCTAGTTCACTAAATAAAGCTGTCAATGGTGCACTAACTCTGTATGAATCAGGTCTATTTCCCTGTGGAAGGACATTTCCCCCTTTTACTACCACCATGGATGAGCAACCTAATGGTGACATAAAAGGCAGTGAGTACAGAATGCTTGATTTTGCTTTTAGATCTCCACACGAGAATCCAAATATTGAGAAACAACAGCAGAAGGAGGTGGGTTTTGTTTATTTAGAGTTAGTTCATCTGTTTCTGGATCAATGACTATGCATCTTTACTCTATCCACACTCATGTTCATAATCAACTTGCAAAAGATGAGACATGACATGGTTAAGTTTGTCTGCACCATACTTAGGCTAGAGTATATATAAAGTGAGTTATTGCTTGATTAACTGTCACACAGGATTACACGTCTAAGTTAGTTTTAATTATTTTTTCTGTTTGCATCTTCTCATCTTCTAAGTTGGTTCAATCATTACTCAAAATTGCAGATGCTCTTTCTATAACTCTGCATATAATGCCATATTCCTTTGGTCCATCGTCCCAAGTAATCTATCCAACTATCCTCGAAAGTCATGTCTAGATCCTAGGCCTGAGATCTCCATAAACGATGGAGTATGTGAGAAATTCCATGGATTGGTTTGTGCACCAATCCCATCTCTTACGAACTGCTTCACACAAATCATGAAACCTCAAAAGTCTCAAAAAACAAGAAAAACATTCATCATATATCTATTGCATATGAAATTTGAATCACGATTCATGATATACATAATATGAATAATAAACTAGATCATTGACTCTGTATTTGAAAGTCTTGATACATTTGTAATGCAACCCTGTACATGATTGACATACTCATATACAAGTCCAAGTGTGCTTCTCCCCATGTTTGTGATACGAAACACGGAATATACTAGCTAAAGACCAGTGATGAAAACCTGCACCTTCGACTAGAAGGCACCATCTCCCATGACAAAGGATGAAAATCGTACCAATAAAGGATCTCCATTTGTAGCTTCAGGTATCTGATACCACTCCTATGCTACAATTGTAGTACCAAGGAGACCTTTCCTCATTCTCAATACTCTATTCAATACGATGAATATATAGCAAAATTGTTTGAAGGCTGGCTTTTGAAGCTCCAAGTCTCTTTGCGAACATAATATATTTTGGACTTAGGATATAGTAGTCACAAACTTCACTATGAATTTAGCTTTACTAAGAATGGCCATATCTGACCATCTATCACATAGAATGGAACATCCATATTTCTTCCATGTAACACGCAATGATTACATAGTTTCTATTGCAAGCTTTTGTTTAGAACGCTCACTAGTACGTAAGACTCTTCGAGATGGTCCTTCCCAAGGAGTGCCTATCGACCGACAACTCTCATTGCCCTTTTCCATGCAATCGTGTTGACTACATTAAAGGGGATACCACATAAATGAACAATTTTCCTCTTTCTTTTTTGGCTTGCTCTATTGCTTGTTTTTGCATATATGCCTTCATGCTACTTCTCATGAAGACGTTACTCTTTGGAAAGTTCCTAGGTTTGGGACCACTATTAGAGGGTGGCCATTCGTGGAACTTGAGTAGCATATGGTGATGCACCACTGGAGCTTGGACTATTAGTGCGAACCCATTTGGAAGGTCTCGTAGGGGACTCTCCAACATGCCTCAGGAGTTTCAAGAGAGTCTTTACTCACTCCCATACTCCTAAGTTCCAACTCCTTGAGTCAATTGCAACTTCAAAGTAAAGTCATGATTTATTGAGGCACAGAGTGATATTTTCCAATGCCACCACCTCTCATACCAAGAAGGGGTGCCTTGATACGAGATGCACTACTTGTGTAGATACCCTTGCAATACTCATATTACCAAGTATTAGGTCTAGTGTCCTTGATATGGGATATCCTGATCGGATATCGGAAGGAGTACAACCCATAGTGATCACTAATTAGTGATACTTGAAGTAGACAGGGCCTAGGCTATGAGACTGATAGTAATGATGAAAAATAATCTTTAGCATTTATCCTCTTAACTTCTAGGCTCTAATTGGCTCTAAAGTTTTGAGTGAAAGTAATGAATGATGATAGATATGGACTATGGATATCCGATAATGAAAGGGTGAAAGAAGGAGGTTGAAGCTTCTCTCTCTCTCACACTTAACATTATATAAGCCTAAGCCAAAGGTTGCAAGAGTCCTTGTGTGTTGGCAAGGCTACAGTGGAAGTGCCTAGTGTAGCACTTTGCTCTAGGATGGAATGGAAGCAATGCAGTAGTCGGGTACGAACTTTGGGCACAAAACCCAAATGGCACAATCCTCAAGAAAATGCCTTCGGGTGAAGTAAATTGCCTAGAGAACATGGGAAAGTCAACTTGAAAATTGTTCGAGGGTATATATGATTTGTGCACAACGATTTAAGTCCGTCGCAATTGTGCCATCGCTTGCTTAGGAGTACATCAAAACATGCCATTCGTGCAATCTCAAAATCCAATCTGTCTTCATAGGATTGTATTTGAATAGGTAGATTAACTACTCGTCGATCCCATGTCGAAGTGTCCTTCTTGTCGGCTAACTTAACTCTAGACATACTCTGATTACACAATGTTTAGATGTAACTGTTTGACGAGATGATAATTGATGATATTATGTGTGGAGCCCATATCAAAGAGGACCTTGATAGGCTGTCCTTCCACCTTGCCTAACTTACACTACTAAAGACATTCAAGCCCAATGCTACTCAAAGATTAGACACATCAACTTCTAGGAACAACCAAGAATACATTAGCATTAATGGTACAATGGCTTCTCTAACCTCTCCACACCAAACTATATCAACTCACGAAGTACTACATACAACACCCAAGCATAGCAAGCTCTCGGAAGGGTCCAACGAGGGCTACCCTCTTGCCAACACCTACTGGTAGGGACTTCCTACAAGGGATAAGGAGATACTTATGGGATACAATGGAATGAGGGCCAAGGTGCACTTCTAAGAGCGTTACTAGGGCTTGGTGTACTATAGTGATAGTGGATAATGGATGATGCATGATGGAGGATGGATCCTTTACACAAGATGAGACCCCTTTTATAGCTTAAGGAGCTCCATAGCTTTGGAGGAGGCCCATATATTATCTCTACCTTGAGCCGTCATGCTCAGAGGATGTGTGGTGGCTAAGGGTCCAATCGCTTATAAACTTAGTCGCTCATATTTGGTTATTGACACTCCGCAGTAGTTGTAGTCTAGACATTCATATCCCTTGTCTATGGCGGGCAATGTGCCCATCATAGGTTAGTGAAGTCACATGAGTAGTCGAGAGTTTGAGAAGGTAAAGCACTTATGAGAAGGGGTGGCCCGGAGTGATGAGAATGTGGTGGCCCAAAGTAGCCTTGAAAGGTAGTAGCCTATGCATTGACCTTGAGAGGTGGTCTTTGAAGCATTAGCCCTTAGGTGGTGGTCCAATGTAGCCTGATAAGGTGGTCACCCCCTTGGAACAAAGAGATGGTTGTGCGATGTATCACAAGGTGGTCGTCCAATTGCACTAATGAGGTGGTGGCCCACTGAATTGGAAGGTGGTAGTCCAAGATTGTGTGTTGGTCCAATTGCAGAGAGGTGGTGGGTGGTGGTCTAGTGCCCTCTGCCTTTATATGTACCTCTTACTATTTATGAAAAAATTTTGTGTCTATAGATCGATTTCCGTGTAGACCACGAAAACCATTGGCTGAATTTACACTTGTAATTGATGAATCTTATCCTGCACTTCAAAAGTTTCATATCAACACAACTTGTGCTAGCAAGGGGAATCCCTATAGTTCACAACTTTCACCAAGATTACAACAATTTCTTTGGAGACCTGGGAATCCTGAGTATTAGCGAAGTCTATTTTCCAAAGAATTTGAAGATACATAAATCTTTTGATGTTCTGACACTTATGATTTGTTCATATTGGGGACTGGCTTTCTTGGTACGCAGAGAAGTCACGGGATGTTTGGACCTGAATTTTGACTTCTTCTTGAAGCTTGAACTAATATACTAAGAATAATTTCCCTTCAGTCACACCTTGGCACTTCTCATAGGTGGAAATCTCTCCCGTTTTGAATATGTTGTCCATCGATTTCTATATAGGTCCACCAAATCATTGGATGAAAATGTGATCTTGAGGTTTTGAAACCGTATGCGTTGTCACTCAAGCTTGAGGACCCTAGTTCCTCACTAATTTCCTCTTGGGCTTTGCCCTTTCAACTTAGATGTGCCAAGGGATTTCCCTATGAAGCTAGGGTCGTTGAGTTCTTGTTGATCGAGCTAGCTCCTTTCCTTTTGGCCCAATAACCTTATCGTATTAGAATCAATGGGTTTAGAAAATCCCTTTTTTCCATTGTCTAGGTCTCAAACTCCTTCTCAATAGCCAAACAATGTCTCTAGCTGAATAGGGACATAGTCCAAAATTCCTTGTAGTCTAAATAGTCTCTTGGTGAAGGGTATAATCCTTGCACTTCTTATTCCTCAGGTATGGAAAGATTGAAAAGTATGAAAAGTATTAACGCTTGAAATTAGGGAGATTTCCCTAAGATACTAGGGGAATCCTTGATGGGCTTCCATAGCTTCTTCAGGGGTTATCTCGTTTTTTTTTTTTTTCAAGTTTTTGTTTGGTTCCATGTGTCTAAAATTGCTTATGTGACTATTCACAAGATTTTCCTCAATTTTCTATGCCCAAAATTTGATTGAGTCCTCCTAGCGATTTCTTTGACTACGGAGG
>CM035408.1:208444510-208447010 GCA_020310875.1 Ceratopteris richardii
CCGAGTTGGGCTCCTCGGTGCCCATTTCAGCACTTGGGCTCCTTGGCACCCAATTTCAACACTTGGGCTCCTTGGCACCCAGTTTCAACACTTGGGCTCCTTGGCACCCAGTTTCAGCACTTGGGCTCCTTGGCGTCCAGTTGGGGTGTTTTCTAACCTTCTTCCTTGTTCTTCAGAAACAACTTTAATTCTACAGGTTGCCCTCTACTAGTATGTCTCTCTCTCGGAGAGAGACAAATTGTCAAAATTCAACTTGTACAAAAGACCATAGCTGAAATTACAAGTTTGAAATACTCCAAGAGATACATCATGTGAAAAAGTGTGTTTTTAGAGAACATCTATGACACTTTACAGTAAATGAGAATCTAAGATAATTTGCAGAAAATGAAAGCGTAATCTAAGACACTTTACAAAAGTAACCATCTAAGGCAGATGGAGTCACTCTCGATCTGAAGAGAGGAAGGACTTCAAAAGATCAAATTTGGATTTATATGCATTCCATTATTTTCGTAAACTGTCGTTTTTTGTGTTGAGCTCTCTGATTTGATTCTGTGCACACTCTACAAGTGAAAGATTGGGTGCAGGTTGTGAAGGCATGTCTGAAGATGGGGCATGTCTTCGAGGTGAATACCTCATAGGGAAGGATAGGCCTATGATTTTAAAAGGCAGAATTTTTGTGAAGTGGATTCATGTGGCATAGGATGTGTATGAGCCGGGGTTTGTGGAGATGTGGCTTGGGTTGGTAATGTTGTAAACTGCAAGTGGATCAGATCAATAGGTAGGCTATCTCCTATGTGGATGGGTGGTGATGGATCGCTAGTTGTGTGTGAAGTGGTTTTTAATGAACTCTTAGTGGTGGGTGGTAGGGATGAATGCTGTGAATGGAGACAAGGTGAGGGGATGAATGCAATGACGTGTGAGACGTTTTACATTTACTCTTGGAACTGGTGGGTATCGAGCGAATGTGAGGTGAAGTCCGTACCTTCTTAGAAGATTGAGCATATCCTTGCTGCTGAACTAGTAGTGAGACGAGTCTTTGTCGTCTCTGGAGGTTGCCTAGAGGATTCTATTCTATTTGAAGAAAAATCATACTTATAGATATGGATCATCATGTGTGCACCAATGACTTTGAAAGTCATTTCCTTCTTTGCCATGACTAGATATTTGCAATCTTCTGTCAATGAAATTTATGTGTCCGATAGCTTGTGATACGGGGTCGTCTCCTAGCATGAGAAGTCTCGACCTGTTGAAGAGTCATCCCTCTTTGTGTGATAGCTGGTAGGGGGTTGGTGCATGTCGTGGGGCGATGAGGTCTGTGAGCTTTGTCTGACTCCCTCCGGTCAGAGCTTCCGTGGTGGCTGGAGCATGGAATCTTTGTGGCTTTGTATTGTAAGTAAGAACTGTCTTGACTAACGTTGATCTCTAGAGGCCATTAACTCACAGAAGGTAGGCTGTTCTATAAATGAGCCTCATATTTGCTTGTGATATCATGATATGCCCCGCATCTACATACAAAATGCCCCTCATCCTCTATCTCCACCGTGCAGATATGACAAATGCTCTTTTATGTGGGAGGCTCTACTGCTTTGCTAGTCTCAATCTCTAGTCGGTGTGATGAAACACCAAACTAGCCAATCACTAACCTCGAGTCATGAGGCATGTATGTGTCCATGTAGTGTGGTCTCTGGATGAACCCGTTTGCTAGAAAGTCCAAGAATTGGTCTCGGTAGTGTGACAATCTGGATCCTAAGCCGGAAATGAACCATGTCCGACTAGTGTAGAGCTTCCAGAGCTCTTGCTTGAGCACAATGTTCCTCTCACTACGTGAGGGGTCAATGTGGGGAGAATCTGGGTGATATTGGAGGGTGGTAGCCTGTCCACATCCAATCCATAGCCATCAAACCATGAATGATGTCCTCTTATATTGGAGTATATGGTGAATTAGTATCTCGAAGGTGACTATCCCCACTGTGCTTGGCATACGATGAACCCCGTGGGGGAAAATAGCATATGGTGATGTATATCCACCTCTCCTTGGACAACTCAATGCGAACCCACATATATTAGGCCTCCTCTTCTCTCCTCGAGATCTGGGTCTATCTTTGGATGCCCATCGCCACACGAACCGATGCACGCGAAGTGTGTTGTCTAGTAGTGGTCCTCAAAGTGGGCTCCCAATCAAATCTAGCTATATGGGGTACACCTCTTTCTAGGTCTCATGTGTCTCTCTCAATACAGACTAAGTCATGTGCATCCAGTAGCTCCTCCAAACGATTTCGCCGTATCCACAATGCCCCATTGCAGTTCCAAACTACCCTGTTGAGAGATATGTCCTTATAAGGTGCTCTCTACATATACATACGCACACACAATTAGGTTTCTAACTTATGACATTTACGTGAAAGGTTTCTAACTTCTAACTTAATGACATTTACTTGATGTCTGGTGGGTAATGAAAAACATCTCTGATTCTATTTGACATGGCCTAATGTTTCGACCC
>CM035408.1:208457010-208477010 GCA_020310875.1 Ceratopteris richardii
TTGGGAGCTTTGGAATGTGGAATGGATATTTGCTGTAGTTCTTTCATGTTAATACATATGTCTTCCCCCAAAAATAAAACATATGCATAGGCACATATGCACATACATATGCATATACACATTTTTTTTTTTTTGGTGGGAATTCTCACTTTATTTCATTAAGAAAAATAATGTACAAGAATGTGAGGAGGGAGAATCATCTCCCTGTTCCCAAAATCTAAAAAACTAGGAATCCACAACAGAAACTACATGATACATACATCTATGAAGACTCCAAAAGCGCAGCATTTTTATCAAAATGCATTCAGCAATGTAGCAATCATTGTCCTATCTGCAGAAGGCATAACAAGAGAGTCACGCCACAATTGAGTTTTACAATATTGCCACGAAAAAGAGGGTGCCTGCATCTTGTTCTTAAACATTTTGAAGTTTCTTAGCATCCAAATGTTACGAAGCAGTAGAAAGACACATCTTCTTTTAACCCAGTCTTCCGCAGTAATTGTGCTGTCAAACAGTAAGAAAGTGCAACCAAATTTGGTGGGTTTTGTAGTCCAAATGGAAAATAAAAAAAGAGTATTCCACCATCTTTGAACATGTGCGCATGACCAAAATGCATGGCGCATATTTTCAACATAGGAAGCGCAATGTGGACACCTCACGCCTTGAAGTCCATGCTTACTTAAAAATGCCCCTAATGTGAAATGGCCAACAAAAATTCTCCACATAAAAATTTTCATTTTGTAAGTGAAGGAGGACTCCCATATGGAACCGAATCTTGAGCACCACCAAGAAGCATTTTTTTTAAGATTCCATCTCCGATTACATTGACAAGCAATACTATCAGAAGCAATTAGTGTGCGATAGTACATGTTTGAATTACCATCCCACCATCTAGTATGTTTTGCAAATACCCAATCACGCCATGGATCAACTGCAATCGAAAGAGGAATTTGATATTGTTGTATGAAAGAAACTACTTGAAGCCATTTAGACCTGTAGGTTGCTCCCAGAGCATAGGATTTCCGTAAAACCGAGAAGGGCAGTAATTCCCATTTAACAATAGTAAATAATACATGACATATGGCTGCATAAAAGCCTGAACAATCCTTATCCTCGCATGCACTGGCCATTGTGAGGCAAACCACTTGTCCATTTTGCCCTTAACTCTGTGCAGAACCCAATCAACTTTATCCTTGATAGGGACACCCACGCCTAGGGGATACCCCAAATGCTTGAAAATAGTGCCCCTTTCAATTTTAGGGCCCTCCCACTCTATATCTTGAAATTTTTGCGCAGAAATGTTAATAATCGCCGATTTTCGCATATTGATCTTTAATGCAGATGCTTGAGAAAAAGGAGCCAAAGAATGTAATATGTTCTTAATATTTTCTCTTTCAGCTTTTGCAAAGATAAACGTATCATCTACAAAGCCCACTGCAATTTGTTGAACCCCATGGAGAGAAATGCCATGAATACATTGCGAGTTTACCTTCGCTTCCCCGAGATAAAACATTGGCGACGATGCTAAAGCATAAAATAACGGACTTAAAGGACAACCTCGCCTTACAGAACGCTCAATTGGAAACGGCGCAGTAAGTCTTCCATTTAATTCCACCTGTGAAGCACTATCTTGTGCTAGAGTGTAGATGAGCCTAGAGAATTTGACACCAAAACCTAGTTTTTTGAGCACTACAGCAATGAAGTCCCAGCGAATTAAATCAAAAGCTTTTTCAAAATCAATCTGCATGCCAATCGCTTCCTGATCAGACAATGCTGTATGCTCCATCAAAATTTGAGTGAGTAAGATGTTATCATAAATTGACCTCTGATGTATGAACCCAATCTGAGAAGGATGTACTATCTTATGAATAATACATTTAAGCCTCAATGCAAATACTTTAGCAAAAATTTTATAGATAATGCTCATCATTGTGATGGGTCTCCAATCCCCAATGCGCCTAGGAACCTCCATTTTCGGAATAAGTTTGATCTTTCCCATCTTAAATGAATATGGCATCTTTTGATCCTTCCATATTTCATTGCAAACATCAAGTACCAGATTTTTTAGAAGAGGCCAGAAAGCTATCACAAACTCCTTCGTGATACCATCCAAGCCTGGCGCCTTGCCATTTTTCAGAGATTGAAGAGCCATAAAAACCTCCTCCTCAGATATAATCTTCTCACACGAAACAGCCAACTGAGAGTCAAGAAGTTGGGGAGTGTATGCCAAAGAAGCATGAAGAGCTTCAAACCATGCATCATCAGATTTATAAGAAGCTGCAAACAAATTTCGAAAATGCTCCGAACAAATCTCAGCAATGGCATTCCCATCATTGACAATTGAGCCATCAACTTCAAGATGCGAAATCGTATCTTTAAGATGTTTGAATCGGAGAAAATCAAAAAAACATTTAGAGTTTGCATGCAGATCATTCACTTCAGTGCATCTGGCTCTTACTTTGGAAGACTTAATAGCTTGATTCTCAATTAGCTCCAAACATTTATATGCCTTACAAAATTGAGCATAATCCTCCTGAGAAAGTAAGTGCCCCGAATCAACCCTTTCAGCCATGAGGGATATACATTGTTGAGCCTCATGTTTAGCAGCATTGAGAATCTTAGAGAAAGTTATGCCACATTCTCTAATTATGTCTTGCAGTTTTACCACTAAAAACTCCCATTTCATGCATGCAGAAACCCTGAGTGAGAGCACAAGCTGAATCAAAGTTTGCACCTTTGACTTGAATAAAGAAGTTTGCATCCAAGTGTGATTCACTCTCAAAGGGATCCTTGATAAATTAAATGGAATACATGAGCTCCAATCAACTTCAGTAAGGGATACTAGCAAAGGGCTATGATATGAAAGAAGCACTGTGGCATCAACCCACATTTTGGATGCTCCATTCAAAGTAGAAACCTGAGAATAATAACATCTGTCCAACCTGCTCATCGCTTTCTTATGTGATCTCGAATGATAAGTAAAGCGAAGGGTATGACCTCCAATGTAACCTCAAAGATCTCTACAATTCAACATGTTTAGTATTTCACCCCATATAATACTTTCTTGTGAAGACATCATAGAAGAAGTGGTTGTACAGTCAGTATCAGAATCTACCATATTGAAATCCCCACACAGCAGGATGCGGGCAGTTTGCCAAATTTTGAGAGACATGCAATGCTGAATAGATAATGCAAGATCTTTCCACGTCCTAACTCTTTCTGCAGGAGAATTTGGAGCATACACATTAATGCACACATAAGATAAACTACGTATCACAAGATGTGACACAATAAACCTTCCCTGAGGATCATCAAATAATATCGTGAAATCCACATTTTTCCTAACAATGAAAAGACAACCTGAATATTTGTCTTTTATACCATTGTAACGCAACTGAAAATCTTTTGTATGCAAGAGCATACCCGCATGATCATGTTTCTTATGTTCCTGTATTGCCACCAAGTCAAGCTGATTTCTAACAACCCATCTCCAAAGCCTGACCCACTTTCCATATTGGCCCAAACCTTGAATATTCCACGTCGCCAATGCAGGAGCTAAATCCTGCAACACAATATCCATGTTATCATAGTACTCTATCAAGCTTTCACCGGCATGAGGAGCACAGTTAGCTTCATCCATACGAGATGTCGAATATCCAGATTGAAATTTTCCTCTCTTACCCCGGAGTAAAGCTTTCTTGTAACTAACAGGAGTAAAACCATCATTATCAACAGCTCTTTTGATGGGCTCGCCCTCCTTTCTATTTAAGATATCTTTACTCGTTCCTTCACCCTCCCTTCTCTTATAAACATTCAACTTAACTGGCGTGACAGGAGCAGGAGGATGACTATGTTTCTCTCCCTCTACTTCTTTCCCCTTACGACTTACCTCTTGAATACCTGAAGATCCGAAATCATGCATAGATTTAGGCGGCATAGTAGGCTGACGAGAAAATTTCTGTTTACCAAAAATTTGTTCCTCCGGAACCAAAATCTTACTCCCCGGATATGTGGGTATCAGATTTACCCCATCAGTTTTTAAAGAAGGACAGTTCTTGGAATAGTGTCCTAAATTGCCACAGTGAAAACACGATCTAGCCATATTACCCCATTTCAAGTATACAACAATACTCCCAACACTAGGGACATTTATGGAAAGCGTTTTTGGAAAGGGTCTCGATGTATTCCATAATATACATACTCTGTTTTTATTGGGGGCAGAAATAGACGGTGTGTATAACACCTTACCTAACGCTTTAGCCACATGCCCAATGTTAGTCCATAGAAAGGATGGCAAATCTACAAGTTCCACCCAAACCGGGCATTTGAATAACAGTTCCTCTTTCATTGCCTTAACCGGCTTCCAAGGGAATACATGAGCTACTAAGCCACACAAAAAAACAGTCTGTTGTTCCAAGAATTGCATCTTAACATTGTTGTCATTGAAAATAACTTCAAATAATCCATGTCCCGAATAGAATACTTTGCCGACCACATCATTCCCTATGTTTGAATTAATTGCATAAGCCACATCTACCGCCAAGGGAATACGACCAGTAAAGAACAATAGTACCCCTCGCTCATGAAACATGAGGGCAGACTCCCAGATGAGGGCAGGATCAATATCAACTTTCAAGTCTCCCTTTACATTCACATCATGGGTGAGAGCATCTTCCATCATGCACTTTAATTTATCGATATCAATTTGTTTCTGCATAGGGGTATGAGGAATAATCACTTCATCCTTAGACCCCTCCTGCAATGAAGCATTAGAAACAGGAACAGTACCAAGCTCATCAATTGAAGAAGTCATATAATCCCCCAATGGAAGTAATTTCTGCAGATTTCACTGAGATTGAATTTCTCCCTGAAGTACCTGACACTGATATATGTAACCCACAGTAGTGGCCTGTCCGATTGTGTATGTTCAGCAGAATAACAGTAAATACTTAAAATATCTCCTTCAGTCAGTGGTGCAACTTGAATCCCTGAGATTTATCAAGCCTAAAGTGCAGAAAGCGGCGCGAACCCTCTGAAACCCTAGGCCGCCACCCTGTCCAACCTTAGAGTCGACTGGAAAGCAACCCAAACCCTAAAATCCGAAGGCGCAGGTAACGCGAGCCCTAAAAAAACAGAGAGCGCAGCAACACGAGCCCAAAAAAAACCCTAATATGTACAGAAAATCCGAGCAGACGACGAGCACGAACGAGGACGAGCAGACCTTCTCCATCATATCCATACATATACATCACATATGCATATACATATACATATGCACATACATATGCACATACATATGCACATACATACACACATACAGACACACACACACACACACACACACACACACACACACACACACACACACACACACACACATGCACACACACAACACGCGCACGTATACGTATACGTATATGTATTAGGTAATATGTATATGTATACATATGCACATGCACATGCACATGCATATCCATATCCATATCCATATACATATACATATCCATATGCATATACATATACATATACATGTACATATACATACACATATACATGCATATGTATATGTATATGTATATGTATATGTATATGTATATGTATATGTATATGTATATGTATTATGTATTATGTATATATACATGTAAATGCATATGTATATGTATATGTTTATGTGTATACGTATACATATATGTACATGATATGTGTGTGTGGGCGTAGGTGTGTGTATATGTGTGTTTTTTTTTCTTTTCTTTTTCTTAAGTTTTTCCATTACATCAGATCCACCATGATGTAACTCTCTGTTATTGTAGGCTAGTTTAGCCTTTTTGAAGATGCCAAGTTTTTCATTTTGTTTCATGTGTCTCTTTCTCTCTGTGGTTTGTATTTGGACCTTTAACCGGAGTTTCTTCCTGATAGGATACATGTCTTAAATGTGACACTGCTTTGGGGTTGTCGCTTGAGATTTCTTTATGTTTATAGGACTTTTTTTTGGTTAGTTCAATTGACTTTTGTTATTCTGCTCAAAGATAGATGTTAACTTTCCAGGATGCATTGTTTATTCAAATAGCTGATGATATTGTTCTAGTTGGTACTTTCTTTACACAATGATGCAATAATGAGCCAATTATTTTATCCCTGGGATTTCTGATTTGTTTTCAGATGCAATAGGCATATATCTTCTCTGTTGAAGCATTTGATATCAAATGCCAAAAGGTGTCGGTATGCTCAACTTCTGAGGCGTCACTGTTCTCCTTGTGCCACAAACATCCCAAGTAGTCAGAAGGAGAAATCAGGTAAAAGAATTGCAGAAAATGTTTGAAACCCAAACACACCCCCCCCCCCCCCCCCCCCCCCCCCCCCCCCCCCCCCCCCCCCCCCCCCCCCGTTCCCCCTCTCTTCTTCCCCTTCTTCTTCTTCCCTGCCCCCTGCCCGCCTTCGTGCTGGTTTTTCCAAATTATTAATGGCTTCCTGTTCCACTTCCACCAATTAGAAATGGAAAAAAAATGAAGAGACCCATGAAAAGAAAATCAATAATGAGATACAAGGAAGTTACAGGAACATCCAACATCATACTTGATACAAAGAAACATGAATTTCACTCGGTCTGATGATTATTGAAAGATGCATTCTGATATGACTGCATTATTGAAAGATGTGATATGGCAGGGCAAATCATTTGAATTTTTATTGTTCCTAAACTATCAGGTTGTGAAGATGCCTTTGTAACAAGTGAAAACGACCACCTTTAACAAAGCTTGTCTATCTTTGTATTAGGAACTCGTAAGGCTTGTTATAAGACTGGCTTTGCTGAAATGGAGAAAGTGGGAACAGAAAAATATTACTTTTTGAGTCAGAGTCAAGTTGTTGCTTTTATTTGGGCTGTATGTAGAAGTATTGTACCAGAACAACTTCTTGGAAGCAAAAAGAATTGGAGAGTACTGAGGAAAAATATATTTATTTTCGTAAGCCTTCGTAGGCATGAGTCATTCTCCTTGGAGCAAGCAATGTTCAAATTAAAGCTTTCAGGATATTCTTGGTATCAAGGGCAATGCCATCATGATTGTTGCCTTCAAGAAAATTTAGGTGAGGCATGTAGCTTTTGTTTTTTTGTTTTGCTTTTGCGTTTTTGTTTCCATTTTCTAATTTTTGCCTTGTAACAATTTTGGACAGCTAGATTTGATGGTTCAAGCATTACAAAGATAAGGGGGAAAAAACCTGATTCGAATAATTTTTGTAGGACGATTTATGCAAGGAAACATGAGAAAGGACATTTACCGAAGTGTCAGATGTTAAAAAGGTTACTGCTTGGAAAGTGGATCTATTGGTTGTTTTGTGGACTTGTAATCCCGTTGATTCAAGCTCATTTCTATGTGACAGAAAGTGAGAGTTCAAAGCTTAATGTGCTGTTTTATAGAAAGTTTGTGTGGGCTAAGGTAAAATCCAATGCTGTTAAGGAAATGATGAACTCCAACTTCAAAAGACTAAGCATGAAGTCAACTTTCTCCATTCTCAAGCACGGATTGTTAGGCTTTTCACGTGGGCGACTGCTCCCAAAGAGGGCAGGAACAAGGCTAATTGCAAATCTTGGCAGCTCATCTGCATTCCACAGTGGATACTCTTTTGGGAAGGGTGTGCTTCATGGAAATTCAACAAGGATTATGGAATCTGGGAATGGGATTAATTTGCAGTTCAAACCTATCAATATGGTCCTTCGTGATACACATCATTGTCTCAAGTATGAACAGGAAAATCATATAAATGATTTAGGAAGTTCCGTTTTTGATTATAATGATGCCTATGTAAAATTATTACCATATATCATTGACCATAAACGATTTTCAAAGGCTAATGCTCCATTATACATTGTTATATGTGATGCATTAAAGGCGTTTGATTCAATCAGGCAGGAAAAACTTTTAGAGATAATTCATGAGTTTGTTCGAGAGGAGGAGTATTATGTTAGACGATTCGGTTATGCATCATTCAGAAATGCATCAATCAAGGTCTATTTTGAAAGATATGCAACAGAAGAGTTGGAATATCTCACATCTCTAGATGGGTTGAGACATGCTGCAGCAAAGCAAAGAAATGCAGTTTGTGTTGATCAGGTAATGCTTGCCTCTCTTTCTATTTACTTTTTCCTTTTGAAAGCTAAGGCATGAATTTCAATTTCTGAACCTGATTTGAAGGTGATCAGAATAACTTTTAGCAAGAAATGTACTGACATATTTTTACAAGTTGGCCAAACTTTTAGCAAGAAACATAACTCTTAGGCATTTTCATGAATCTTCATGGATGACTTTTCTACATCCCATGGAAAATTTATCAAGATGTATGAGAAAATAACTAGACCCTTTTTCAGCTTAGATGCAAAAATTGCCTTGTTCTAATGGACCGAGAAGGAAGAAAACACACTTATTTGTCTCAAACAAAAGCAAGTGCACATATTCTTATTGTGCCTAATTGGTCTTCAAATTTTCACATTTATGTATGGGGACCATTTTGACCCAACCAAGTGTAGAACATAGATTGGATCAACCTTCTTATACTAGAATCCTCAGAAAGGCCAAAAGAAATTACAAAATTATGGAACAAGAAGCACTTGCAATTGTACTTGCATTTTGAAAATTTAGAAGTTAATTAGTAGAAGTACATTTCACCATTATCGCTGACCTTTCAAAGAATTAAGGACTTTTGAAGTAATCCTAACCTTGTTGTATGAGTGTAAAGGTGGTTGCTGTTATTCCAAGAGTTTAATTTTGAAGTAGTATAGAGACCAAGCAAGAAACATATTACAGTCAATCTTGGCAAGAATTCATGGACAAGCGCCATGCAATGAAGGCATTGATGATAACGTATGTGGCCGTGCTCTCTAAAGTAAGCATATATCCATCATGGTATTAGCATGTCCTTCAGTTTCTTTGTATCAGCATCTATCCCTCACTTCTCTCCCTAGTAGAATGACAATAGGTGCTACCAAAAAGCAAACACTTTACTATGGTGAAAGGAATCCTTTATCGCATGGGGCTTTATGGCATTCATATTGATTGAGGCCCATGGAGTAGCATCGTCTTATCATTGTCCAAGACAAATCACTACATACAAGATTCTCCAAAGCGAGCTATGATGGCTTTATCTTTTTAAAGATGTTATACAACATACAAAGTTATATGTGACAGCTATCAAATGTGTGTACCTAAGCCAAACAAACTTAACATAGGCTGCTATATATTTCTTTGCCTTGGCAACCTTTTGAGAGGTAGGGGTTGGATTGAATAGGCTTAATTTATCTTGTTGCTCACGCCTCTAAGGTCACAAACTTAATGATAGCAATAGAATATGCTAAAAAATGGGTTGAAATCTTAGCCATCACTGTAGTTCAAAGGTGGAGCTTTAAATCACTTTTAAAAATGCGTTTTAAATGTTTTAAGCATTTTAATTGTTGGATAAACATATAAAAATCACGATTTTTATTATTTTTAATTGTTTTTGCTTCTTGTTTTTGTTTTTACAATATTATATATATTATAGATATTTATGAATATGAATGGTATAATATATATATATATATATATATATATATATATATATATATATATATATATATATATATATATATATATATATATATATATATATATATATATATATATATATATATATATATATTATATTATACATATTATAGGCATATTGATTAATAAATTATGGACATTGAAATTTTGAATTTGGAATGTGGATACTTGATAGATTATAGTGCACATAAATCCACAACTTACAATGGAGTGTTTTTGGTGCACATAGTAGTAAGTATATACATACTACATAGTATATATATGATACAAATAACTACATAGCATTGATCAAGATTTAATATAAAAAATGAAACGACAAACCAATGACCATGGTGTAGCATGCATATGAATCATGACATAGAAAGCACGGACATTATGAATTTATGAATGTGCTACATACACATACTACATACTACATGGACAATAGAAGCAAAGATCAACCATCGTCAACTTTCAAGATAGTACACCCAAGAGCCAAGAGTGAAAAGTCAAAAACAAAAAACATGTATGATACATGATACTGATCATTGTATACATTGTGATCATCATTGACGATATATCAATCCAATGTCCATGCCTTAAGGCTCATACAAATGTCATCATATAGATTCTGAACTTATGAAGGTATATATCATATAGACTCTTAACTTATGAAGGTATATATCATGATATGGATAACCCTGAACTTATGAAGGTATATATCATATAAACTCTCTAGACTAGAGTGTCGACTCTCTAAACTAATCCTCATCATTGTGATTGTCATCCTCATCCTCATCAAAAGTGCCAGCCCGTGAGGATGAGTCAGAGTGGTGATCGTGTCTAAACTGACAGAGCATGTGAATCGTGTCCAAACTGTGATGCTATAGTGGTTGCTGCCTCATCTAAATCCTTCTCTGGTTGTGAGTATGTAGACATCTCTTCCCAACCCTCCGACAGTGTAACATGTCTACTCGTACAAGCGCCTCTGGGGCCACATCCTTGTCGAGATACAAATTTGCGAGGATGACGGGAAGTGGATGCCTCCTTGATATTCTCATCTTTTGCATAAAAGAAAAAAAAGAATTAATCGATCTCCATTGTGAAAAATTTGAATTTCGAATCATGAATCATGCATCATGATAGATTGAATACTCACTAGATGCCTTTGTCTGCGAGGTTTTCTTTCGGATTTGTTGAAGAGCCCTCTATTGCAGTCTAAACAACATGGAATATATATCCTTTTCCTTATGGATATTCTTTGGAATATCATTGACATTTGATATGTCAATAGTATCTACTTTTACTTATATATAAAATTGAAAGATAACAATATTAAAGGGATTTATTTATATAATATATTTATTTTTACCAATATCATCATTCATATATGAATTATGAATCATGATTCATGATAGAGTTGAAGTGGATGTGTATAATTGCCATTCTTTTCTGGCAACTTGAGACTACATTGGCAATATACCAATCTCTTGGAAGCTCTGGACTCAAGCTATTTCTTTTTGGTTTTGGTATGGAATAGAGCCCAAGTGCTTTGATTCCTTTTTGCTAGCCAGTGCGACAATGTTGTGATAAGATTTTGATAGCAAGCTATATGTACATTATGCAAAGTTTAATGTTAGCTATGAAATTATGAACGCATGTAAATGGTAATAAAGTTCAAATACATACGAAATTCAATAAAGGTCTAACCAAGCCAAATGTCTCCCATCATGTCATGGGAGCAAGATGGTTCTCCCATAAACATTCTGTGGGGTTTCCAAAATACTTCTCACTCATATGGACTAGATATCGCTCTTTCTCTAGCTCATTTATCATGTGCGCATCCTCTTGTCTACATTTTTACATATGCAAACCAATTATTTTCGAATAGGACTCCTCATTACACCGCAACGGATGCAAAAGATGTATAATTGCATGGATTGATTTATGAAACTAATCCCATCTTCTCACATAATCTAGGAGCTCATTCTTCCTCGAGAAAGAAACATAAACATCAATGCCTATTGTCCATTACCATGACTCTTAAAAAGTAGAAATTGAAGAGGAAGAGAAAACAAAAAAATTCACTCATTCTCAATCCATCCTTCTATTTTTTCACGCACTCGGAAATACGATCTATATACTCATATATAATGCTCGGAGTGCTTCCTTTCATGTCGATGATCCTTAGCACACTATGAAGAGGCTTCAAAGTATGCATAGTAATTTCATTCTTTTTACAAAATTAATCATCCCTCATCACTGTGTTTGAAAACTCACTAAAGAATGTGTCACCTGACTTTACTTTTGGGATACTATACCATTCTTGCACAACCATCGTATGTAGTAAACCTTTTCGAATCCTCAACACTTGCTCAATGACAAGAAACATAAAACAAAAACGAGTCATTGATTGTTTCTGGAACTACAATGATGTGCTTGCATTAAATATGTTTAAAACTTTGAGCTTATTGGTAAGTCAACAATCGTTTGTCTTAGTCGATCGTTTGTGTTGGTCTAGTAAGATTCTTGTCTACTTGGCCTATTATTTGTCTACAACAATCATATATTCAAATCGGCCCACTTCCATTTACCTCTTTTACGATTGGAAGTGAAAGAGGGGGCCTATAACTTGCCTGTCGCTAATGCTCCCGCTCTCTCTTTCTCTCAAGAAAGAGGCCCGGTAAGAAGCACATAAAGAAGAGACTCTCCTTGTACACAACACCATCGAGGAGGAGAGGATGAGGCGAGCCGGACGCCTCAACGTACGAGTCACAGGCATGGAAGAGAGGAAACCGGAGGAAGATGGGAAGATGTTATGCACCAAACTCGGATACAAGGACGGGGAACCAGCTCCTTTCATCGAAGCTTGGAGAGTCAATAAAGATGCCACTAAGAAATGAGCCCTCATCCTCCACTTCCCCGATGGAGGTTCACGATCCACCTTCCTTCGCAAGAGAGTAATCCTTCGAGGGCTTGAAGGCCCACTCATCTACCTCGATGATGACCTCACCAAAATGCAAGTTGCACAAAGGCGTGCATGTATGCCTAGGGTGCATCAAGCCTGCAAAGAGGGGAAACGAGCATCCTACAGAGACGGTTGGGTCATCATAGATGGCAAGGCCATCGTATAGGGACTCGCTGCATGTGGGACACGAGAAGAGATCCGCTTGGGAGTCTTGAATTGGAACGGAGACCTATGGACACACCCAGAGAGACTCGAGGAGGTGATGAGAGGCGAGGACATCATCCTACTTACATAGACACATGAAAGTCTAGAGAGAGGATTACCCCGGATACATGGATATCAGTGGGAGTCTCTACATCGAGTACGTACACGAGAGCACACATCTTGCGGATCAGGAGGGGTGGTCTTACTTTTATGACAAGGACTACACAGTAGATTATAGATTATTTCTCACAACCCAGAGACCCGATACATCTGGACCTGCTTTGAGCTATTACATTATAGTTCCATCTACATAGCCATATGCAACTTCGCCCTCACACACTCTCCTTTTGTCTCTATTGAGCATGACTCCTCATCAATGGAGACCTCACCTTATGCATGTCTATAAGATGAGATCATGGAGTGCTCCACACGTTGTGAAGTCTTCCTCATAGGAGACTTCAACTCTTGCACACGTAGTAAGCACTGCGAGGCATATGACCATAAAGATCTAGAGGCACTACATACCCTATAAGAGGAGACTATCATGAGACACTCCAAAGACAGCTCATGTCCTAGCATATGGACGACATCTACTCAGAGTTGGCTCTGAGCACCATCTCGCCATTTATAACGGGATGGCTCAGTGGCCTACTTTAGGCGGCTTAACCTGCATACCACATGGATATGCACGGGGAGGAGGGAACACATTCGATTATATCTTGGTGCCCAAAGAGGCCACTCACTGTAGGTGGTGAAGTGAAGTGTGTGGGTGTAGGGAATGCAAAATGCACTACTCCTGGAGCACATGTAAGCACATGGGTATAATAAGCATATTACTATAATAGACACTTATCACCAAGCCTCCGTATCATCACTACAAACTACACTTAGGAGTACAAGTCACAGTGGCAAGCATGCAGCAGAATAGGGCAGAAGACAACACCAACTAGAAAGCCAAATGTAACACAATCTGAATACAAGCCATTAGCTAATCATACCACAACTAATCATACCACTTATCATTCAAACGCAAAACAATGGAACAACAGAATTCAACCTCCAAGTATTCTCACAAAAGTAGCATAAGCAAACAACATAAGTAGGTCTCTACAAGCTCTAAGCCTGCTCTCACTCTCAGCTATAGTCTCCTGTAGTGTGCACTATATGCTATCTCCCTCTCTTTAGGTTTCCCCTTTTTATAGGAGAGAGGTGAGGAACCGGTACAATAGGGGAGTCTGTTACATGAGAGTAATGGGAAGTTAATGCACTAGGCGGTTTCAATTGTCAGCATGGCTGCCAGTACCAGACCTTGTCGTGTAATGATGAGTGGCTTGCCCCACTTGGCCGCCTTGTCAGGTCTGCTTGTCTTGGGCATGCCGTCACCTAACTCTACCATCTGGACGTCTTGGTATCCAACTCCAGTTTTTGGACGTCTTGGCGCCCAACTCCAGATTTTGGATGTCTTGGCGCCCAACTCCAGATTTTGGACGTCTTGGCGCCCAACTCTAGCTTTTGGACGTCTTGGCGTCCAACTCTAGCTTTTGGACGTCTCAGCGCCCAGTTTGATATCCTTTACTCTGTCCTTTAAAAATTTATTCTACAGGTTTGCCCGCCACTAGTGTTTCTCCGTCTCGAAGAGAAAGGAAAAATGAATAACTGAGGTGTTACAAGAGAATAAATGGAGTGATTACATTGTGAATTGCCAAATATATTAAGAGAGAAAGTGGAGTGAATACATCATGAACTGCCAAATATAATTCTGAGTTTCGCCAGTACAAAATAAAGTTCCATGAAATCCTATAAAACTGACGCAAAATAAAATTCTATGACACTATGCAGCAATAAAATAAAGTACTAGGACACTTTACAGCAAAAATGTGTGATTTCTGTCCAAATGACAATGATGCTAGTCGCATGCAGGCTGCTTCCGAGGCCTTCGATTCTCAGCTGGAGTGTCTTCCTATTCTTCATTTGGAGTATCGTCTTGGTCTTCTTCTCCTCTTGCTGGTGGGGGAACGTCCTCCGTGTCTGAAGATGTGAGCAAAGATTTTAAGGCACTAAATTTCGATTTGAGTGCATCCCTTTGCTTCTTGAGCAGTGCATTTTCAGCCAATAGTTTCTTGTTAGCTGATTTAAGGTCCTTATTCTCAGTCTTCAACTTTGTGTTCTTCTCTTCTTCACCCTATAGAAATGCCTCTAGGTTGTGTACTTTCTTTTCAAGCCTGTTTGCATCCCTGAAGTGTCCAGACAATTCGACGATTTGCATGTACATCTCCTTGTTGACGAGACTTACTCTGAGACATTCTTCATTCAACATGTTAGCATGAGTGTGTAGTCGATTCTCTAAATCGACACAAGCCTGTTTGTCTTCCAAAAGTTTGTTAGTAATTTCGGAAAATCTATTCTTGGCAACATCCATCTGGCACATATTCTGTAAGTGATTGGGAACTAAGGGCCAGATATATTTTTTGTACCTTTCATTTGCGGATAGCTGTTGTTGCTATGAACTAGGTGAATCAAGAAATGGATTCGGAGGTAAATCTGTAGCGGGGTTATGTCGGGAGGGAGAGAACCGGAATGATGGTGGAAAGGGTAGTATTTCGAACGGCGGTTGTTGAATAGTGTTTTGAGATTGCGTAGGTGGGATGGGTGTATTATTTGGGGGGATAGATGTCGGTGCTGGTGGGAGTGGAGAAGGGGGATGTGATAGTGCCTGTGGCGATGGGGAGTGGGGTGGTGCAGGTTGTGGAGGGGAAGGTGGTGGTGTGTGTAATGATTGAAATTCGAGATGAATTGGATCTATCGGTGGATCAATGGTGATGTGAGTGGGTATGGTGGGAGCGGGAGTGGGAGTGGGATGAGGTGTGGCAATGGGTGCAGTGGTTGCGTCTGAAGTGTGTGGGGTTTGTGAAGGTGGGGGAGATGGCACGGTTGGAGAAGCTTTCTTAGAGGAAGTAGGCACGAGTTTGATAGGCGGAAATGGGGTATTAGCTGATGCGCGTACCTTTTTTGATGTTTGAGCATATCCTTGCTGGTCGATTGGAAGAGTATCGAGGAGCTTCCTGGAATCCCGTTGTATCTTCACTCTTCGTTTCTTTCGAGGATGCGCCCCACTAGGTTGTTTAGAGGATGCCGGACCCGACACATCTCTCGAATGTAGGGCTGAAAAATACCTGGCAATGTAGAGCATAATATGACCTCCTACCACTTTGAAGGTAAGAGCCTTCTTGCCTACTTGCTGCCCATAGCGTTTTTTCCGTTCAGTTAGTGTCTGCAGAAGAGTTTTATGATATGGATAGGGTTTGGCATTGACGAAGCAGAGAAGGGGTTCACATATTTTGATGTCCGTGAAGTTTGTAGTGATGATACAGAGGCTTGGTGATAAGTGTCTATCATGGTAATGTGCTTAATATACCCATGTGCTTACATGTGCTTCAAGAGTTAGAATTCAACCACCAAGTATTCTCACAAAAGTAGCATAAGCAAACAACATAAGCATGTCTCTTTACGAGCTCTAAGCCTGCTCTCACTCTCAACTATAGTCTCCTATAGTGTGCACTATATGCTATCTCCCTCTCTTGAGGTTTCCCCTTTTTATAGGAGAGAGGTGAGGAACCGGTACAATAGGGGAGTCTGTTACATGAGAGTAATGGGAAGTTAATGCACTAGGCGGCTTCGATTGTCAGCATGGCTGCCAGTACCAGACTTTGTCGTGTAATGATGAGTGGCTTGCCCCACTTGGCCGCCTTGTCAGGTCTGCTTGTCTTGGGCATGCCGTCGCCCAACTCTACCATCTGGACGTCTTGGTGCCCAACTCCACTTTTTGGACGTCTTTGTGCCCAACTCCAGATTTCGGACGTCTTGGCGCCCAACTCTAGATTTTGGATGTCTTGGTGCCCAATTCTAGCTTTTGGACGTCTTGGCACCCAACTCTAGCTTTTGGACGTCTCAGTGCCCAGTTTGATATTTGGTTCCTTGGTGCCATCTTTTACTCTGTCCTTCAAAAATTTATTCTACACTCACCTTATTACATCACTTACCATTCCACCCATACCCATTGGAGCCGGCCACACATACCTCTCCCTTTCCATCACCGGAGATAGTACCCCACAAAGACCTATCACATGTATCCCACACACCACCATTCATTTCACACATGAGCTAGCCCGTCTCTACTGAGCTGAGGTCCAACGTGGCCTATGCTTACTAAACCCATCCATCCCCCTCCCAGTTCTCACTTCACATATCTCATCCATCCTACACACCTTAGCTATCAGCTCCTTCTCACCTTAGCTATTAGCTCCTATCTCCCCCCTTCCCCCCTCCTCCTCCCCCCCCACCCCCCCCCCCTCCCTCCCACCTGCTAGGATTAGACCTAGAACAACGTGCACGGTAACCTTGGGAGGGATTATAGAGAGAGAGAGAGAGCTAGTAGACAAATGAAGGCATTGACTTGTCGAAAGCGGCGGGCATTCGAGGACGCATATGAGCTCGAGTTATATCAAATATTCATGAGCATGGATAGTGCGAGAGCATAGCCTAGTCTATGCAAGCCTCGTCCGAATACACCTATTGAGCACGCATAGATTTGGTGGGATTATGAAGCACAATTATATGATGTGCCTTGATAGTTGCCCATTCCACAACCACTTGAGTCTCGATCCCCACACTTCTTTTTCTTTACTACAACATAGATGGGAAGGCGACCATATTGGTGTAGAGAGTGAGCATCTCATCTACGCAGCCTCCACTATAGCCCCATTGATTGCATGTCTTCAACCGGGCGATAGAGGAGGGCTTCCCATAGGAGTGGACACAACATACTATTATGCCTTTCCACAAATCTCGTGACACTCTGGATTTAGGGACCTACAAGACTATCATGATTAGCCACACAATGGCCAAGTTATATGGAGCAGTCCTTGAGGCAGAGCTTAGTTCATATGGAGAGCTTAGGGCCTCTGAGCACCATGTCAGGCCGCGTTAAGACGAGCTTTTTCCACTATCGATCATATCTTTATCCTGCGTTGTCTCATTGATGGGGCCAAGGCAAAGAAGAAGAGACTTTACTATTGCTTTGTGGATTTCCGCAAGGCTTTTGATAGAGTCCCACATGAGAGGCTATTCGAGCACCTATTGAGCCTTGGGATCTCGACACATATGATATGCACCATCTACGCTCTCTACGAGAAAGTGTTTGGTCGAGTCTGATGCCTTGGTGGTTTATCAGAGCCCATCGCTAGCACCATTGGTGTTAAGCAAGGCTGCCAAGTTTCCCCAACGTTACATTGATGAGATCTCCAACTACATACTACAAGAGCAAGCGGTGAAGGGAGCGACCTAGGAGGTACCTCAGTTCGCATTCTTTTATGTGCTCATGCTATCGTTTTTATTTTCAGAATTACCTTTGCGGCTTCAACGCCAAAGCTTTGGATGACTTTTGTACATAGAGGATTGACTATGAACCTTGGCAAGACCAAGGTCATGATTGTTCACACATGGAATGCAATGAGGAGTGCATCCATATTCACCATAGCAAGAGGAAAGGTGGAGGTGGCTACTTCATATGTCTACTCGGGAGTTACTTTGATCAACCTACTAGGACCTTTCACCATGAGACATGCAACTATTGACAGACTCACCCGATGTTATGAAGCCTTGGCCACGCTAGAGCGGAGGTGCCACGAGGCACACTTCCAAGAACCAAGCATGAAGGGGTGACTTTTCGACACACTAGTGACCCCAGCTTTGATGTATTCAGCAACAATATGGGCACCAAGTTTGACAGTCGTTCAGTGGGCACAAATTGAGAGGCCGTAGGTATGTATGATCCCACGCTTGTTCCATAGGAAGTGGAATGTACCACATGACATCATCCGAGCATAGCTCTATGCACCACCCACGGTCCTCGAGGCACTATTCCAAACAGTGAGCTTCATTTAGAGGGTGAGGGAGCTGCCCAACGATAGACTCACGCGTAGAGCTTTTGAGGCAGCTATACAGTTGTCTGAGAGTGGGCATGATAGAGCGTGGTATTCACATGTTAGAACTTGGTTCGTGACACATGGACGGGATATGGAGCGCCTACCATCTTTTCAATATGACTCCGACTCACCTTACTATCGCCTCTCTCGCAGTGAGAGGAATCTGATGTCGAGACGGGACCTATGGAGGCTCTACATCAGGAGAGCATGCAGATCACGGAGTCTAGAGGGAAGGATGTCAAACTATAGAGATCAATTTCTCACCATTCTACCGGATGGATTCATACAAAGACCACATTATATGGACATCTATATGTCACACAGCTCGCGAATGGCGATTGGCCAGCTAAGGGTCCCATCACACATACTGGAGATTGAGAGTGGGAGACACATTGGGGTCCCCAGGGAAGAGAGGATCTGCACACCATGTAGAGAGGAGGTGGATAATGAGGAGCATTTTGTATGTTAATGCAGAGCATACATCCACATTAGAGACAACTATGAGAATTTCTTGAGAGGACAGCCCACCGTACGAGAGATTATGGAATCTTGAGATCAGAGACAGTTAGGACATTTCCTGAGAGAGATTCAGAGACACAGGGATGCACTCTTACCACTGACACACAACTATTGAGATGGAGAGGAGACAACTTGAGCTTACTGATTTTTTCCAGAGGTCCACGGTCCCCTCCCCCCCCCCCCCCCCCCCCCCCCCCCCAATCCGATTGCGAGCGAGGATTAACACTGCATCAGGCTATGGTGAGTCGAGCTAGACGAAGTCCACGAGTCAGAAGATTCAGAGGAGAGAGGCTACGTTATATTACATAGAGGAGATTGGAGCCAGACACTGCCAGGCGATGGGGGAGTGAGTAGCCCAGATAAGAGAAGATCTTATAGCTTTCATACGGGAAGCCCTAGCACCCGCTCCACCTATGTACCACATCCTCAAGGCTCAACCCCATCTGTTGTCACTTGATGGAGCTAGTAGACACATGCATTGTCAAGTTTGTATTACCCTCAGCATATATACATGCATATACCCGTGCTCCATCACCCCACCTCATCACCCTTAGTATTTCCCCACCCATGTTCGAGACTAGATTGTATTAGTTTTTTACGATCTTGTTTTATTTTGAGAGTCGGATGACATGTGTATCATGTATCTTCTGTTTTGTCTCATAGGCCGATTGTGGCCTGTCATAGATGTAAAAGCTCTCTCTCTCTCTCTCTCTCTCTCTCTCTCTCCCCCCCCCCCCCCCCTCCCCCCTTGCAAGCCCCCACCTATTTAAT
>CM035408.1:208482010-208489510 GCA_020310875.1 Ceratopteris richardii
GGTCAGCCCCAGGGATACATTGTGACCGAAAATGCTCTACTATCGTGAGCATTTCTTACAGATCTCAAATCAAGGCTTTAGTGAGACTCCAGGCTACATGCAGACATAGCTACTACACCACGTCCGTGTCGTCATTGGGCAGCTTCAAGTTTCATTACATGAGCTCGAGATTGAGAGGGGTCGGACCAAGAGAGTCCCTCGATGGCCGAGATGGTGCCTAGTATGCCATACAGAGATAGAGAATGAGGAGCACTTTGTTATCGGATGCTGAATATACTCATACCGACGAGCACAATTCCAAAAAGAGGAGGTCCCTGAGAGGAGAGGTGGTGCCCGGTATGCCATACAGAGATAGAGAGTAAAGAGCACTTCATCACCAGATGCCCAACATATGCAGATGTAGGAGCACAGTTCGAGATTGAGGGGCTACTCAAGCTGTGCATAACCTAGGAGACCAATGGAGGATGGGACGCTTCATCAGTGTGGCATATGAGAGACGAAAGCAAATGCTACAACCCACACATCAGACACGGGTGAGCACCCAGCAGACTATTACTCAGTTCTTTCAGCGAGCTGAGTCACATCAGACAAACCAGCCTTCCAGAGACATAGGGCTCACGCTACAACAGACAGCCACACAGAGTACAATGGAGACCATGTATGGTTGGGTACGAATGACCACGATTGCACCAGGAGGATATCTCACGCATCAGGATAACCCACGACCACATGATGGAGCAGAGGCACACTACGACCACTTGGGCAGCCCTCTTGCAGGAGGTACTCAGTCCGCCATCGATGTACCACATACTCCACCCACCTCCACCCACCTCCACCCATCATGAATAGTTAGTGTATACACATTCACTCCCACATGGGTTCCCCCTATATTGGGTGGTCGTTTCCTGCAAAATCAGAGCCACGCTCCCCCCCATGCACAACTACTTTATCCACACTTCCCCCTCTATGTACACCATCATTCTGCTATTTTCAGCCTACACAATTTTGTGTAGCGAGTATTTTTGTTTCATTTCTACACAAAGATGACCACAGTTGGACATGGTTTTGTCTCATAGGTTCATGTCTAGCCTTTTGGAAGACGTTAATATGACCTCCCCCCCCTCTCTCTCTCTCTCTCTCTCTCTCTCTCTCTTCATATGACAGCAAGGAGGGGAGGGCATTCAAGTATGAGGGACCACTATCCACATCATTTTGTATGCTGATGATATTGTCCTTGTTTCAGAGTCTGCACAGGGTCTACAGGGACACCTACATGGCCTAGATGATTTTTGTATAGATAGAGGGATATCAGTGAACCTTGGTAAAACCAAGGTTTTGATCTTTCATACTCAGCACAAATGAGGAGACAAAGTTCTTTCACTGACCCATCGAGGTAGTTGGATCATATGTCTACTTGGGAGTGACTTTCACAGTAGCCTCTCAGCCTCTGGCGTTATCTCCTTGTCTCAGGCAGCCCATTATCGCATCACATGAGGATACGCGGTGCTAGCTTTGATGGAGAGACAGTGTCACTAGGCATATTTTCAGGAGCCTTGCATAAAGGTGTGGCTCTTCGACACTTTAGTTATCAAGGACTCATGTATGGAGCTGCTATATGGGGACCGGGATTAGCTCCATCATCATGGACAACATTGGAGAGGCCGCAGATTCTCATGATTGCAAGACTCATTTGCAGCAAACCTCCGGTACCCCATGATATCATGAGGATAGAGCTTGCTCCACCACCAATGCTAATAGAGGCACTCTTCGAGACAGTATGCCTATTACATAGGATCCAGAGCATGGACATAGAGCGCATGACTTATAGAGCTTTCTAGGAATCACACGACATGACACTAGTAGGAGACACCTCCTCATGGTATGCATAGACACGGGATTGGCTTGCCCTCTATGGTTTTGATATAGGGAGACTACCATTAGTAAAGTATGACTCCCCACCTATTCGCTCTCCCACCAAGAGAGAAATAGGATCATCCGTCGGGAGATATGGCATATATACATACAGAGGACATGGATCAGCCCTAGGGGGACATTGACACCGAAAATGCTTCACTACCGTGAGCATTTTCTACAGATCTTAGACCAAGGCTTCATGGAGACTCCGTGCTACATGAAGACATACCTACCACACCACCTTCGAGTTGTCATTGGGCAGCTTTGCGTTTCATCACATCAGCTCGAGATCACGAGAGGTCTAGCTAGAGGAGTCCCTTGAGAGGAGAGGTGGTGCCGAGTATGCCATGCATAGATAGAGAGTGAGGAGCACTTGGCTATTAGATGCTCATCGTACTCAGACCTACGAGCAGAGTTGAGGGACCCGCCTCCCACAGGCATAGGGCTCACACTCCCGTAGGAAGCGGCACAGAGAGTGCAACACTGACCACATATGGTTGGGTACCGACGACCATGACTCCATCGGGAGGATATCTCACACATCAAGATATACCATGACGACATGATGGAGCACAAGTGCACCACCACCACTTGAACAACCTTCCTCAAGGAGGTACTCGTACCACCGCCGATATACCACATAGTCTACCCAGCTCCACCCATCATCAGCCGTTAGGGTATACACATTCACTCCCTCATGTGTCCCCCTTGTATTAGGTGGTCATTATCTATTGAGTTAGAGCCATGCCCCGCCCAAGCTTCACTATTTTATCCCCATTACATCCTAATTACCAGTTACACCATCCTTTGTTGTTTTCAGTCTACACAGTTTTGTATATGATTACCACGAGTATTTTCCTTTTCATTGCTACACGGAGATTACCACAATTGTATATGATCTTGTCTCATGGCCCAAGTTTGGCCTTTGGAAGACATTAATCTCTCTCGCTCTCTCTCTCTCTCTCATCACACCGACTAGAGATTGACCAGTTGAGGGTCTCATCACACCGACTAGAGATTGAGATAGGCAGAGCCACAGGCATTCCCAAAGAGGAGCGGCTATGCAGGATATGCAGAGTAGAGATCGAGGATGAGGAGCACTTTGTTTGCAGATGTGGCGCATATGATGACATTAGAGATAGATACGAGACTCTGTTTACAGGGCAGCCCACCCTCCGAGAGATCATGGGCTCTAGAGATCAGCGACAGCTCGGGCGATTCTTACTAGAGATTCAGAGTCACAGAGATTCTCTCCTCCAGCCTACTATGGCTGCCCAGACACGAGGGAGACAGAGTCAGCTCACTGATTTCTTCATTCCACGACGTGCAGTAGCCCTCCCCACCTTAGCTTACACATCGAGAGGGGTGACTCTTCAGCATGCTTAGACCTCTCGAGCTAGGAGACGGCCCCGTGCTATAGGATATCGGGCCCCGAGACTTCACAGACACCAGATTGCAGAGATCCAGGCTCGTGATCATCGCTCCATGGAGGAGAGACGATCCCGGATGATGGAAGATCCCACTGCAGCCATCAGGTCGGCCTTGACTCCACCTCCACCTATGTACCACATCTTACACCCGCCCACTAGTATAGGATGGAGCTAGTTAGTCGTTCAGATGCATTATCATGCTTGTACTACCCTTTTGCATATAGGCTAGAGATATAGCATCCCATTCACCATCCCCCCCTCCCACTTTCATGGGTTTCTCTACATGCATACTACAGAGATCTATATCAGCCTTACCAGGTTTTCTTTTCAGCACTTTTATCTTTTCCGATTGATAGAAGATACACCCATGTACATTGATTTGTCTCAGAGGCCGAGTTCGGCCTCCTAATAGACGTAAAAACACTTTCTTTCTCTTTCTTTGTCTCTCTCTCTCTCTCTCTCTCTCTCGACCAGCGAGAGCTCGGGCGATTCTTACTAGAGATCCAAAGTCAAAGAGATTCCCTACTCCAGCCTACCGTAGCAGTCCATACAGGAGGGAGACAGAGTCAGCTCACTGACTTGTTTATTCCACGACGTCTTGCAGCCCTCCCCCCCTCAGCTCACACACCGAGAGGGGTGACTTCTTTATTCCACGATGTCGAGCAACCCTCCCCCCCTCAGCTCACACACCGAGAGGGGTGACTCTTCAGCAGGCCCAGACCTCTTTAGCCAGGAGACGACCCCGTGCTATAGGATATCGAGCCCCGAGACTTCACTTACACCAGATTGCGGAGATCCAAGCTCGTGACCATCGTGCCATGGAGGAGAGACGGTCCGAGATGATAGCTGATCCTGCTGTAGCCATCAGGGTGGCCCTGACTCCACCTCCACCTATGTATCACATCTTACACCCGCGCACTAGCACAGGATGGAGCTAGTTAATCGTTTCAGATGCATTCTCATGCTTGTTGTACTACCCTTCTGCATATAGACTATCATAGATATCGCACTCCATATACACCCCACTTTCATGGGTATCTCCACATGCATATTACGGAGATCTCTATCAGCTTTACCGGTTTTTTCAGCACTTTTATCTTTTCCGATTGAGAGAAGATACACCCATGTACATCGATTTGTCTCATAGGCTCAGTTCGGCCTCCTAATAGACGTAAAAACACTTTCTTTTTCTCTTTCTTTTCTCTCCCTCCTCCCTCCCCCCCCCCCCCCCCCCCCCCCCCAAAAAAAAAAAAAAAAAAAAAAAACCAATAATTGGCTCTATTTGTCTTGCAATGTTTGTGCCCAGGTGCTTGTAACTTATGCGGGAGAAGGTAATCAAATTTACTCAGTTTATTTTAGTCTATTAAACTACAATTTCTTTTCTGATGATGTCATGCTCTTGTCCTTGTATTGCCATGTTGCATGAACAATGTGCATACTGGACACCTTTCATAGATTTTATTTTTGGAGTCTGCTGAGTTTGTTTAACAAAATTTGTCTTAAGAGTTCAGTTCCTGTTAAGCAGCCTCATTCTGACATAGTTAATATTCTCAGGCCTATTCTGTCAAGCTGAGAAGAAATCAAGTGCTCCATTTCCTCAAAGAGCATATATTGAGGAACATCGTTAAGATTGGGGAGCACCATTACCTTCAGGTTGTGGGGATCCCTCAAGGAAGTGTACTGTCCTCCTTACTTTGTTCTTTATATTATGGCCATTTTGAGAGATCCAGGTTGGCAGACACCTTGCAGCTCAATGAAAAGTATAACAAGCACAGAAAATGTCGTTTGAGTATGGATGATTCCTATAACATCCCCTCACATGTATTATGTAAGGCGCACAGCAGAAGCTTTTCGGTTGGTAATCTGACTGCAAGACTACTGCACCCTTCTTTGGTCAGTAACTTTGGTGAGAGTCAGAAGAGTGCTTGTTCTCAAAGTCGATTGATGAAGCAATCCATGCTTCCTTTATGTATAAGCTTGAAAGGAAATGTTCATTCTGCTGATTGTGAGGACGCTGAACCTAGAAATATTATGTTGAGACTCATAGATGATTGGTTATTCATATCAAATTCACAGCACAATGCTTTAGAGTTCTTGAGGAGAATGCATAAAGGGTTCTCAGAATATAATTTTGTGGCTAATAGACTCAAAACAGCTGTAAGTTTCGATGCAAAGATAGGGGATGCAATCATAAACATGAATGTCTATCGGACTCAAGATGGGGCATGCTTCATAAGATGGAGTGGGCTGCTCATCAACTGCAATACTTTGGAGATTCAAGCAGATTACACAAGGTGAACTGAAAATTTTATACTTTCTCTTCACCATCTGTCTATCATTTTGCTCTCACTCTTTGCGTTTGGGCCGATTATTGTACAATCTGTTAAACAAGCATCTTCTGCATTGCACTCTTTTCCGAACTTCAGAGCTATGCTTGTGTATTAATTTATTCTGTTCTCTTTTTGCAAGAAATCTCTGCTTCATGTCATACAAGGATGGGCTTGCTTTAGTTTTGAGTATAAAAACTTAGAAAACTGTGTATGATGCCCTATAGAATACAGCTGTGTGGGGAACTAGAAAGTTAATGATAAAATCTAGTGGACAAGGTCAAATACTTGGTGCATACTAAAAATCAGATAAAATTATGACAAGTAAGTAGGAATGGTTCAAATATTCAGTCGTGGGAATACTTTTATCAATGATTTACATTAGATTTTCTGAACACCTTTGGCTTGGAAAAGCTTGGTACTCTTGATGGGCATAATAGACTGCATGGATAAAACTTAATGATCTGAATTGCTCAATATTTCATCATATTTCAAAATTTACGTGCAGTTCAAATGGAATGGAAAACATTTGCTCTATCCTGGTCTTTTGAACTGCATTATGTATCAGTCCATTGGGATGATGTACATAATTAATGCAATGATAAGAAAGAAGACATTTTACCAAAAACATGAAATGTTCTGGATAAAACACGTGTTCATTTCATACTGTAGTAGAATTATATAGGCTAGGAATGGTCTCTTCAGGCTCCAAGCATTAAAGGAGCATCATGAGTTTAATCAGGCAGGAACAACTAGGCTACATTCAGCAATTCAAATGCTTACATTGAGGACAGAGCCCTGTATAAAAAGGAGAAGTATTTCTACAAGGGGTCTAGTTTTCGTATTTGATCATGTACGTCATAGGTATAGAAGGAAGCACCAGTGATTCATGTGGAGTACATAAATTGATGGTATAAACACATGGATGCTAAAGTTCAAAGTACGTCAGCTATCTTATCTTCGGGCATTTGTGTCAAATTTATGTGTGTCATGTATGAATGTGTTTGTTTTTTTTATCTAAGAGAAGATATTTTCTTGCATGACAAACATGATCGGGTATGTTTTACTAGTCAATCCAGGTGCGGCCATTGAAGTCCCCCATAAGGAAGACTTCACCTAGGGTGCTGAAGTGTAGTATCTCATCTGAAAGTGCTGTGTATGGTGAGTCTCTGACTCGGATCGGTCCCCCAAGGTCCTGTCCTGCATATCGGGATCCACTAGGTGGGAAGTAGCATATGGCAATGTAAAACAAGCTCTCTGGTGCTATCTCCATGCGGACCCACATGTATCGTGCCTCGTCATCTCTTCCTATGATATGGATCCGGCTCAGTATCTCCTGTCTAAATATGATGGCAACACCCCCCGACCCTCGTGCTGAACTCTGTCTTGTCGTGGACTTGAATGTAGATTCCCAATGAAAACCTGCAATGCGAGGTAGGCCTCTCTCTCTCTGGGCTCTCATGGGTCTTTGTGATGCAAGCAAAGTCATGCGACTAGCGTTTTGAGTATTATGGCTATAAAATCCGAGCATATAAGATCAAAAGCTTTCTCAAAGTCAATTTGTATAGCAACCACTTCTTGATTGGATGAAGCGGTATGTTCCAATAGAATCGGAGCTATGTTCCTGGTTTCTCCTACTTCAAAAGTAAAGAGCCTACCATGCTTCTCACCTCTGGCTATCTTCTTAAAGCCTTGACATGGATCTTCCACAAAAGCTCTATGTTGGGTGAACCTAACTTGCAAACCTTTTTCAACTATTTGTCCTATCGTTATTAGGTTTTTAGTGATAGTGGGAACATAGAGAACCTTACTGAGAATGTTTGTCCTTC
>CM035408.1:208497010-208669510 GCA_020310875.1 Ceratopteris richardii
GGAATCAGCTAGCTTGGCACTCTGAGTGGGTAGTGGGCAAGCAGTGATTGGCGAATCTTCTTTTGGGAAGCTAGTTGGAAGACTAGAGTCTTGAGCATGTATGTTTAGAATCGAAGTCAAGCTTTGAGAATACAGGTGTATGCTTACGTCTCCTAATCCTCTTTTGAGCTGTTTGTACTCCTAATTTCAGCTTCTTCCACTTATTTCATTGTCATTGTATATGCTATTTTTTCTTTCCCATTGAGTTTTCAAATTGCAACCCACAGTGCATATTGCACTTAAGAGGACACACCACATCGAGCATATAGATCAAGAATTTGATCTAGAGGTGCTCATTTTGGCACGCCCGGTGGGACCTTGGTTGCAATTTGAACTTGTTAGAAGTTCAGCCCTTAGAAGTATCGAGTTGATGAAGAGCGTTAGAGCGATAGTCTATGACTCATACTCTCTCGAGCCATAAGGAAGGATCCCTTAGTCCCGTAAAGACTCCCATAAAGAGTTATCAACGGAAAAGATTACACTACATCCCTCCTAGAGCTCCACCACTTCCATTTCCATTTCCTGACGCATCATCATTGGGAGGCATCTCGGATCGGCACTCAACACCTCCTTCAACGCACATGGCAGCGATGGGGGACGACTTGACTAACTTGCTCTCTCGGATCAACATCAAATTTCCTTCCTTCAAGGCAGCCCCTCATGAGGACGCAAATGATCACGTCAGGAGGTTTCTTTCCCTATGTAAGAGTAGGGGTTTACATCAGCGAGAAGATGCCTTCCTTGCTTTGTTTCCGGCCACTCTTGAAGGGCTCGCGGATCAATGGTACAATCAACATGATGAAGCATACTTCACCACCTGGGATGCTCTCAAAATTGCCTTCACTACTACGTTTACCCCAGGTAACTCCACATAACGCATTCTTGATCAATTGGAAAATCTGAAACTACAAAAAGGAGAGGCATTCTCTGAATTAATGACCAGAGTGAAGTCATTAGTTTCTCGTCTTCCTCACAATCCTGGGGATTTTCTAGTCAAGAAATGGGTAGAGAAGGCTCTGCCAAAAACTTCTCAGCAAAAGCTTAGAGAGTTGCTACAAGCTGATGCATGCATCATTGGAGGAATTCGAAGCTGCAGCCTCAAGGATCGAAGCAGCAAGAGTGCAGTTCAAAGATCATGAAGGTACGGATGAATTTACAAGTGATCCTCTTGCACAACTAAGAAGAGAGTTAGAAGCCTTGAAGTCACAAAAAACCTTGCAAGAGGAAAAAGCTGCTTGGCAAGGAAGGGATGAAGCGCTAGCTCTACTACGACAAGAATTGGAGGAGCTTAGAACGCAAAAAGAAGTAAAAAACATCGATTTGGTGCACCTTATGTAAGAAATCAGGACATCCTTCTCAAGATTGTCCGGAGAGGTTGGTGTGTCAATTTTGTGGAAAATTAGGCCATGAAGCAAGAGATTGCTATTTTCTCAAGGGGATGCAAGCGAATTGGGCGTCACCAAGTGTATCCGTACATCAACCCCTATTACCAACTCCAAGGTTTCAAGTTGAAAGCATGTATACCACTCCTCAGGTAAACTCCTCTAACGAAAGAAAACCTCCATTTAGAAGACCAGCTCCTCCTATCATGTGCTACAGATGTGGCGAATATGGGCATTTTCAAGGAAAATGCTCCCTCCCAGAAGGGTCTCCACCATGCAGGTTTTGCCCGGATACAATGGATCATTATTCGAAGGAATGTCCGAAGCAGAAGGCTTCTACAAGCGGATCAGCTCCATCCTACCAAGTCAATGTTATCTCTGTTGATAAGGGAAAGCAACCAGCCATTCATGCAAGTAAGAGAGAAGAGAGAAGCACTCTTAAATATCCAGGTACCCAATTTTCTCCTGTACACTCACAGTGGCACTTATCTGAGGAAGAGGACCCGAATGGGTGTGATGCCCCTGGGGAATATGGACGATTTGTTTCACATAAAAAAGTTGACTCATTCTTTAAAAATGGTAAAGTTCAATAAGTCGACTTAAAAGAGGAGCAAATGACTACAAAATTTGAACAAGTCGACTTAAAAGATGAGCAAGTGACTAAAAAATTTGACCAATTTTGTAAAAATGACCACGTTCACAAAGTAGACCAATTTTTGGAAAATGGTCAACTTGAAGTTGCCCAAACTTTTAAAAATAGTCTACTTAAAAAAGGTCAAATTTTTGAAGTCGACTTATTTTCCCAGGATGACTCAATTCAGGAAAATAGACTATTTTTTGAAATCGACTCTTTTGCCTAGATTCATGCCACTCCATTAAGTGATCTTGGTGAACTTCATGGAGATGTTTCCCTGCACAATCATGGTCCAAAAACAGAAACCCCAAGCTATGCTCCAGAGTTAGAACCTGATTCACAACTGAGAGAATAAGGAAATCAAGAACTCAATGCAAGCCCATCCTTCAGCTCAAGTCCAGAAGCTAGAGTGGTGGCGTTGCACGAAATGGATCAAGAACAAGGAGTGCAGACTAGAGCCCAGAAAAAGAAAGCAGAAGCAAGAGTCCTCAAAGAAAAAGGCTCAGGTACAAAAAATTCTGAAATTTTGCAGGAAATAGACAAAGTTTTTGAAGAAACGATGAGGGAACTCCATTCAGGCAACGAGCCTCCTCTACCTTCGCCAATACCATCCATCATCAAGACGGAAGAAATATTAAAGAACACCTTCCAGCAGGTATCATTGTATGATCTATTAAGAATGGATGAAAGATTTAGAAGTGATGTTATAGGGATCATAGAGACATTTTCTCCTCCGACAATGCTCGCAATAAGTGGTGGGCACACTCCAACAAACCTGATGAAAGCTTCGATTTCCAAGAACTTCACAAAGGTATCAACCAACTCTCTAACCGACTTCAGGAGTCCATGTCTATCAGTCACTATATATGGAATAACTATAAATGGAGTAATAATCGATGGAGGTTCAGGCATAAATCTCATGCCAGATTTTACCCTCAAATCACTTGGACTCCAACTTTCAGGTGAAGCAAAGTTCACAATAACCTTGGCTGACCAGAGTCGAGTTAAACCTCTTGGTATTGTAGAAAAAGTACCGGTAGAGATGGACGGGCTGACATTCTTTCTAGATTTTGTGGTGTTAAATTTATCGCAGGTCAATGGAGGCTTTCCTTTACTCATAGGGAGGCCATGGCTAAGGCACATCCAAGCCATGCATGATTGGGGAAATGACACTATTTTAGTTAACTTGCCAGGGAAAGTACAGAAATAAGTACACTTAGATCCGAAAGGATCTCATGGAGGTAATGCTCATTCTTTCACTATTCTCGAAGAACAACACATTCCTATCGCGCAAGCATGTAATGAAATTGAAATAAACGATGACCAAGATCTTTTGGAATGGATAGAAGCCTTTCCATGTTATGGCATATCTTTTTGTGAAGGAGACTCTGAACAGGTAGAAACTCTTGGGCTCGGAGAACCCGTCATGGACTTGAGGAGAGGAAAGAAAGGAGTCTCGAAGGATTTGACCCAAGGAAAGGAGAAAAGAGCTTCAATAGACGACTTACCGATACCATCCGACATACCGTGGATGAAAGAGCTTTCACCTTCATGGATGCAAGAAAAGGAATCCAAAATCAACATAGAGGAATCGCCGGCCTATCCACAATGTATTTTTGAAGACCAAAACGAAGAATCAGCCATGACCTCTCAACTTGTAAGACAAGTCAATCTTGGAACCGAGGAGCATTCACAACCAATCTTACTCGCAACATGGCTTTGGGATCATCCGTCCTTGCTCCATCAGGTAACCACTTTCATGCAAAACTTCAAGGATGTGTTTGCATGGAGTTACCATGACTTAGAAGGAATTCCGGTTCATCTTCGAGAGCATTCTATTCCATTGATTCATGATGCTAAGCCAGTAAGGGGAAGGATTTATCGACTTAATCCAAAGTATGCGGAAGCGGTCAAAAAAGAAATAGAAAAGCTAGAGGATGTGAGGATCATTGTCCCAGTGGAGCATTCTGAATGGTTATCATCGATGGCAATAGTCCAAAAGAAGCAATCCAACAAGATACGTGTTTGTGTCGATTTTCGGAGGATGTGAGGATCATTGTCCGAGTGGAGCATTCTGAATGGTTATCATCGATGGTAATAGTCCAAAAGAAGCAATCCAACAAGATACGTGTTTGTGTCGATTTTCGGGCTCTCAACAAGGTTACGATTCCCGATGGGTTTCCAACCCCCTTTTCAGAACAAGTTTTGGAAGACGTGGCTGGTCATGTTTTATACAGTTTCATGGATGGATTTAGCGGATACAACCAAGTGTTCATACATCCAAAGGACCAAGCTAAAACTGCATTTGTAACTCTATGGGGTACGTATGTATATACTGCCCAAATTCCTAAGAATCTTTATGGACGACTTCTCCACCTTTTCAGGCACTGGATGTTCTACTCCAGTAGAAAATTTCACTGATCATCTTTGTCAATTGGAACAGGTTTTTAGTGCTTGCAGAGAAGCCAAATTGAAACTCAATCCAAACAGCTGATGGGTCACATAGTCTCAGCAAAAGTCGATTTCTCTTTGAAAGGGCTTAAGTTAGATTTCCTCATTTTTTTGGTCAAGTTGTTAGGTCATTTTTTTTCCATAAAAAAAGTCGATTTTTTGTGTTAGGTCGATTTTTAAGTTCATAAAAAAAAAAAAGTCGATTTTTTGTTGGTCGAATTTTTTTTCGGTCGATTTTTTTCAAATCCTTAAAAAAAAAAAGTCGATTTTTTTTAGGTCGAATTTTTTTAAAAAGAAAGGTCGAATTTTTCCAAGTAAAAAAAAAAACTCGATTTTTTTTTGGTCCAATTTTTTTAGAAAGGTCGTTTTTTTTTTTTTCACCTAAAAAAAAGGTCGATCTTTTGTTAAAGCTATTAGGTCGATTTTTTAGAAAGGGTCGATTTTTTCATAGAAGGTCGATTTTTGTAAAAAATGAAAAAAAAAAAGTCGATTTTGTTTCTTTGGATAGGTCGAATTGTTTTTTCCCAAAAAAGTCGATTTTTTTCCTTTGGATAGGTCGAATTGTTTTTTCCCAAAAAAAAGTCGATTTGCTTTTGGTGGGAAAAGTCGTTTTCTTTTGCATGTCTTCCTCCAAATCATTGTCGCTGATCAGTGCCTCTTCTGAACTGTTCGGTCGCCTCCAAAACCATCTGCTGAACTTCTCGGTCGCCTCCAAAACCATCCTCTCCAAAACCATCCTCGCTTGCTGATCCGTTAACGAGCAGTCGACTGCGCAGTATAGATCGTTGCTGATCCCAGCTTTTAAGAGTTAAGCTCTTAAGAGTTCTTGCGATTCAGAACTGGTTCATATGAAACGCAACAGCAGCCTATAAATGAGCAGTAGGTTCCATCAACAGTCCGATTTTTGCCACTTTTGAATGAGCAGCCGATTTTTGCCACTTTTGAATGAGCAGTTGACTGAAAAATTGAGCTTCCATTTGTTATCAGCTGAAAATTGACCTTAGGCAGAAGAAGGAGTTTGTTTGTTGTTCACCCTCATCTTATGCAAGAGTGAAAATCTAAGAACCTACAAGGTGGACATTCAGGAACAAGACAAAAGCATCCACCTATTAGCAAAGTAACATGTCCCGTTACTTTCAGGATATGAAGGATACCGCAACTCACGAGCAGGTTCCATGCCAACTTGAAAAGAGAAAAAAAAGAGAATTATTTTTCTCCGAGGACGGAGAATGTCTAAGTGGTGGGCAACCTGTAGCGGGGTATTTTGATACACCCATAAAATAATGTATTTTTTTGTTTTGCTTTTCAAGATGCAGAAGCCAAGCACAAGGCAAGTTACCTGGATTTCGAACAAAAGGAGAAGGAGAAGAAGCGAAGAGCAAGAAAATGGTGGAAGGGGGATCAAGCTCATGAAGAAGGCCAAATTTCCAATTTCACCTATTTTCCCAAGTTCCCTAATTCCCATTTCACCTCTTTTCCCAAGTTGCCTATTTTCTCATTTCACCTATTTTCCCAAGTTGTCTAATTCCCATTTCACCTCTTTTTCCAAGTTGACTAAATCCCCATTTCACCTCTTTTCCCAAGTTGACTAAATTCCCATTTCACCTATTTTCCCAAGTTGCCTAAATTCCCATTTCACCTCTTTTCCCAAGTTGTCTAAATTTTCCCAAGTCGTCTAATTCTCCCCGTTGTCTAATTCTCCTAAGTTGTCCAATTAGTCGATTTTCCTAAGTTGACCAAATAGTCGATTTTTTTTAGCCAAATCTCTAAGTTGTCTAATTTTCCCAAGTTGACCAAATAGTCTATTTTTTTAGTCAAATTTTACAAGTTAGTCGACCTACTCAAAAGTTCACCAATTTTATGAAGTTAGTCTACTTACTTCAAAAGTAGTCTAATTTTTAAGAAAAGGGTGTACTTTTGATTTAATCTACTTTTTCACTTGAAAAAGCGACTGAATCTCCCAGATCTCCATATAGTCTAAATTTTCAGCCTCTTACACGCGGAGAACTCATGGACGGTGGACGGCGCCGAATACAAAAATTTGGAAGATAGTGTCGGCGCAGGAAAAGTGGACCAAGAGGAAGCTTCCAGAGTACCAAAATGGTCAAAAGTGTCAGAGAGCCTGCCAAAGAAGAAACTAATTTTGTCCCCTTTTGCTATCCTTCACTTCCAGGAAAACTATATAAGTAGACCTCTTCTTCAACAATTGGGGAGACAGGGAGGGAGAAGCAGAGACAAGCTCTGAGAGAGACTTGAGGAAGGAATGTAGAGCTAAAGCTTTGCCTTCTTTTGTGTGTGTAGAGCTCTTAGCTTACCACTAGTGCTCCACGTGGTAGAATTGGAATCAGCTAGCTTGGCACTCTGAGTGAGTAGTGGGCAAGTAGTGATTGGCCAATTTTCTTTTGGGAAGCTAGTTGGAAGACTAGAGTCTTGAGCATGTATGTTTAGAATCGAAGTCCAGCTTTGAGAATACAGGTGTATGCTTACGTCTCCTAATCCTCTTTTGAGCTGTTTGTACTCCTAATTTCAGCTTCTTCCACTTATTTCATTGTGTCATTGTATATGCTATTTTTTCTTTCCCATTGAGTCTTCAAATTGCAACCCACAGTGCATTTTGCACTTAAGAGGACACACCACATCGAGCATATAGATCAAGAAATTGATCTACAATATATATATATATATATATATATATATATATATATATATATGCAGCTATAAGAATTTTGCACAGTCTCTAATCACATCTTAAGGATGCGATCACTCAACTTGAAGTAGATGGCTTAGTCATTCATGATGGGAATGTGATAGCTGCGATGTGTACGGAGCATTTTCATAGTTTATTTGCAGCTTCATATAAATTAGATGATGCATGGTTTACATCTCTTCAGGAATATTTGAAATACACTCCAGAGCTTCTTGATTCTCATATGGCTGCTGCATGTGAAAAAAGTATTTCAGAAGAGGAGGTCCACATCGCTCTTCTATCTCTTAAAAATGGGAAAGCAGCGTGTATGGATGGCATAACGAAAGAATTTGTGATGGCCTTTTGCCCTCGTCTTAAAAATCTCATTTTGGATGTATGTAATGAAATTCGGAGGGACGAGAAGATCCCTTATTCATTTGAGTTAGGAAAGATTAAACTTATTCCTAAACTGGATGTGCCTAAATGGATTGGAGACTCGAGACCTATTACAAGGATGAGCATTTTTATGACAATATCTTTCTTACCCAAATGTTGCTTGAACATACTGCATCCTTGAATCCGGAAGCCATTGGGATACGAATCGATTTTGAAAAAGCCTTTGATCTAATTCGATGGGATTTTATAGCCATAGTGCTCAAAAAGCTTGGTTTTGGAACCAGATTTTGCAGCTTGATTTACATTTTGGCTCAAGGGAGTGCCTCTCACGTAGAGATAAATGGAAGGCTTTGTGCACCTTTTCCTATTGAGCGCTCTGTACAACAACGTTGTCCTTTAAGCCCACTCTTTTATGCTTTAGCCTCTTTGCCAATGTTTTACTTGTTAGAGGCGAAAATGAATTCGCAATGTATTCATGGTATCTCTTTTTATGGAATTCAGCAAATTGCAGTTGGGTTTGCAGATGACACTTTTATTTTTGCAAAGGCTGACAAGGAAAACGTCCAAAAGATTATGGACTCTTTGGCGCCTTTCTCTGAAGCATCTGCATGGAGGATTAATATGAAAAAATTAACGATTGTGAATATTTCTGCGTCGCACTTCCAATCCCTTAAATGGGAAGGCCCTAAAATTGAGAAAGGTACTATATTCAGACACTTGGGATATCCCTTAGGCATGAACGTTCCTGCTAAGGACAAAATTGGATGGGCACTGCGTAAAATCAAATGTAAAATGGACAAGTGGTTTACCTCGCAATGGCCATTACATGCTAGGATAAGAATTGTGCAAACATTTTTGCAACCATATATTATGTACTACTTATTATTATTGGATTGAAAGAAGAGTCATATACAGATATTTGATAGCTTGTTAAAGACTTTTCTGTGGAACAAAAAACAAAGTCGAGCATTGGTTCTTTCAGCTTGGGAGTATGTATGTCAACCCAAGCCTACTAGTGGGCTTGGAATTTTGCATTTGCATTCTATATATATGTGTGTGTGTGGGGAAATGCTCACTTTATTGCATATGAAGAAAATTATGTACAAGAGCAGAAATAGGGGGAACCTTCTCTCTATTCCCTGTCTATATGAGCTAATCTAGATCGTCTATAAAGTCTTCAGAAGCGCAACATTTATGTCAAAATGCATTCAGCAGTGTAGTGATCATTGTTCTATCTGCAGAGGGTATAACAAGTATGTCAAGCCACAGTTGAGTTTTACAATATTGCCAAGAAAAGTTGGGTGCCTGCATCTTATTCTTAAACATCTTGAAGTTTCTTAGCATCCAAATATTACGAAGCAATAGAAAGACACATCTTCTTTTAATCCAGTCGTCCGCAGTATTTGAGCTGTCAAACAGTAAGAAAGTGCAACCAAATTTGGTGGGCTTTGCATTCCAAATGGGAAATAAAAAAAGAGTACTCCACCATCTTTGGATATGTGCGCATGAGCATAATGCATGGCATATTTTCAGCATAAGAAGCGCAATGTGGACACCTCACGCCTTGAAGTCCATGTTTACTTAAGAATGCCCCTAGCGTGAAATGGCCAACAAAAGTTCTCCACATGAAAATTTTGATTTTGTAAGTGAACGAGGACTCCCATATGGAACTAAATCTTGAACACCACCAAGGGGAAGTTTTTTTAAGATTCCATCTCCGATTACATTGACAAGCAATACTATGAGAAGCAATTAGTGTATGATAGTACATGTTTGATTTACCAGCTCACCATCTAGTATGCTTTGCAAGTAACCAGTCTCGCCATGGGTCAGGCGCATCAGTCGAAAGAGGAATTTGATATTGTTGCAGGAAAGAAACTATTTGAAGCCATTTAGACCTGTAAGCTTCTCCCAGAGCATAAGTTTTCCGTAAGACCGAGAAGGGTAGAATCTCCCATTTGGAGTCATAGTATTTTGAAACTGAATCAATGCCTTTATTATTAAAATATCTTCCCGCGGCTCCTAAAGATAGTGCAATAGGTGGATTTGATAAGAATAACCAATAAGGCGATACTAAAGCAAGAGAGTTCCCAACATAGCGCTGTCTTCCATTCCATTGCAAAGTAGAAAGTGTACTTTTGAAGTGACAAAGCAAAATATTGATCGTATGCGAAGTAGTTTGTAATGGAGCATGAGAGAAGAACTTATTCCATAGATCCAGCTTCCAAATTCCCTTGAACTTGACATCTGCATTTTCCACAAATTTCCAGAAAAGGGGAGCCCATAATGGTGTATGAGAAGAGGTAACGCGCATAATAAAAGCTTTTCTTCTAGCCATTAAGTGAGCATGCAAATTTAATAGTCCAAGTCCACCTTTATCTTTGGGCTGACATACATATTCCCATGACGAAAGAACAAAGTTAGACGGTGCCGTTTGTTCCAAAGGAAGGCCTTTATCAAGCTATCAAAGATATGTAACTGATTCTTTTTCCAATCTAATAGCAGTAAGTAGTACATAACATTTGGCTGCATAAAAGCTTGTAAAATCCTTATCCTTGCATGCAATGGCCACTGTGAGGCGAACCACTTGTCCATTTTACACTTAACTCTGCGCAAAACCGAGTTAAATTTATTCTTTATAGGAACACCAACACCTAAGGGATATCCCGAAACCCGCTCAAAGAGAGAGAGAGAAAGAAAGAAAGAAAGAAAGTCATATTAACGTCTTCTGGAGGCCAAACTTGGCCTATGAGACAAAAACCATGTACAAGTGTAGTAACCCTGTGTAGAAGATAAAATGAAATAAAAAGTATATCGCTACACAAAGCTATATAGGGCTGGAAAAGGCTGGGGAGACGTGGCTCTCACTCTGCAGATAGTGGCCACCTAATACATGGGGGGATCCAAAATGTGAGTAAAATGCCCTAGCTACTGGTGATGGGTGGAGGTGGGTGTAGTATGTGGTACATCGGTGGTGGTCTGAGTGCCTCTTGAAGGAAGACAACCCAAGGGGTGGTGGTACGCCTATGCTCCATCATGTGGTCGTAGGCAATCCTGATGCGTGAGATATCCTCCTGATATAGTCGTGGTCGACGATATCCACCCATGCGTGGTCGGCGCCGTGCTCTCTGTGCTGCTGCCTGGTGTAGCGTGAGCCCTATAGATGGACCTCTCTGATGTAGCTCAACTCGCTGAAAGAACTGCGTAATGGTCTGGTGGGTACTCACCCGTGGCTGATGTATGGGCTGTAGTGACCGCTCTCGCCTCTCGTATGCTGCTGTGAGAAAGCGTCCCAGCGTCTCTAGTCTCCCATAGTCATGCACAGCTGGAATGACTCCTCGATCTGGAACTGTGCTGAGAGAGAGAGAGAGAGAGAGAGAGAGAGAGAGAGAGAGAGAGAGAGAGAGAGAGAGAGAGAGAGAGAGAGAGAGAGAGAGAGAGAGAGAGAGAGAGAGAGAGAGAGAGAGAGAGAGGAGAGAGAGAGAGAGAGAGAGAGAGAGAGAGAGAGAGAGAGAGAGAGAGAGAGAGAGAGAGAGAGAGAGAGAGAGAGAGAGAGAGAGAGAGAGAGAGAGAGAGAGAGAGAGAGAGAGAGAGAGAGAGAGAGAGAGAGAGAGAGAGAGAGAGAGAGAGAGAGAGAGAGAGAGAGAGAGAGAGAGAGAGAGAGAGAGAGAGAGAGAGAGAGAGAGAGAGAGAGAGAGAGAGAGAGAGAGAGAGAGAGAGAGAGAGAGAGAGAGAGACTTTTTAATGTCTATTAGAGGCCAAAATCGGCGTATGAGACAAAACATATACATCAGTATGATCCAATCCACTGTGATCCTAAAAGGAAAATAAAGTGTGAGTACCGCAAATTGGTATAAAAGGAGTGGATAGTAACTGGCATCAAGGGTGTGGGGTGCTATGGATATGCACTCTATATGCTCAATGGGTGAGATACAAATATGATATGCATAGGGAGGGGAGGCTCGATGGTATCACAACCCACTAAATGCCTAGAGTGGGTGTAGGATATAATGCATCGATGGGTAAGGCATCATGGCGATCCTCAAAATGCTCTGAACGTCCAAATTGATAGGGGTGCGCTGCCGACGTCTCCGTATCTCCATGTCATGGCGTGCGTGAATCGCGTGAATCTCTCTCTGATGTGGACGGGCTCTCCGGAGAGAGAGAGAGAGAGAGAGAGAGAGAGAGAGAGAGAGAGAGAGAGAGAGAGAGAGAGAGAGAGAGAGAGAGAGAGAGAGAGAGAGAGAGAGAGAGAGAGAGAGAGAGAGAGAGAGAGAGAGAGAGAGAGAGAGAGAGAGAGAGAGAGAGAGAGAGAGAGAGAGAGAGAGAGAGAGAGAGAGAGAGAGAGAGAGAGAGAGAGAGAGAGAGAGAGAGAGAGAGAGAGTCATATTAACGTCTTCTGGAGGCCAAACTTGGCCTATGAGACAAAAACCATATACAAGTGTAGTAACCCTGTGTAGAAGATGAAATGAAATAAAAAGTATATCGCTACACAAAGCTATATAGGGGTGGAAGAGGCTGGGGAGATGTGGCTCTGACTCTGCAGATAGTGGCCACCTAATACATGGGGGATCCATAATGTGAGTAAAAACACCCTAGCTACTGGTGATGGGTGGAGGTGGGTGTAGTATGTGATACATCGGTGGTGGTCTGAGTGCCTCCTGAAGGAAGACAACCGAGGGGGTGGTGGTACATCGATGCTCCATGGTAGGCTGTCCTGATGAATGAGATATCCTCTTGATATAGTCGTGGTCGACGATATCCGTCCATGCATGGTCGGCGTCGTGCTCTCTATGCTGCTGCCTGGTGGAGCGTGAGCCCTATAGATTGACCTCTATGATGTAGCTCAGCTTGCTGAAAGAAATGGGTAATGGTCTGCTGGGTACTCACCCGTGTCTGATGTGTGGGCTGTAGTGACCGCTCTCGCCTCTCGTATGCTGTTGTGAGAGAGGGTCCCAAGCGTCTCTGGTCTCCCATAGTCATGCACAACTGGAGTGACTCCTCTATCTGGAAGTGTGCTCGTAGGTCTAAGTATGTTGGGCATCTGAAAACAAAATGCTCCTCACTCTCTACCTCTGTCTCGCATATTGGGCACCACCTCTCCTCACGGGGGACTCCCCTGGACCGATGCCTCTGAATCTCGAGCTGATGTGATGAAACACGGAGTTGCCCAATGACGACTCGAAGGTGGTGGGGTAGGTATATCTGCATGTATCTCGGAATCTCGATGAAGCCCTCGTCCGATATATGCAGAAAATGCTCACGGTAATAGAGCATTTTCGGTGGTAATGTATCCCTAGGGCTCACCCATGTCCTCTGTATGTATGTATGCCATATCTCGTGACGAATGACCATATTCCTCTCTTGATGAGAGAGCGAGTAGGTGGGTGCATGTGAGTCGTACTATAGTGGTGGTAGCCTGTCTATGTCAAAGCCATGATGGGCCAGCCAGTCTTGTGTCTGTGCATACCATGAGGAGGTGTCGCCTGCTAATGCCATATCACGTGATGCTTGGAAAGCACGATAGGCAATGCGCTCTGTATCCATGCTCCGGAGTCTGTGTAATAGGCATACTCTCTGGAATAGTGCCTCAACTAGCATCAGTGGTACAACGAGCTATGCTCTAATAATATCATGTGGTACGGAAGGCTTGCTACAGATAAGTCTGGCAATCATGAGGATCTGTGGCCTCTCTGATGCTGTCCATACTGATGTAGCTAAGCCTGGTCCCCATATGGCTTCCCCATACATGAGTGCTGGCGTAACCAAGGTGTCGAAGAGCCATCCCTTTGTGTGGGGATCCTGAAAATATGCCTGGTGGCACTGTCTCTCCATCAAAGCTAGTGCTGCATACCCACGTGTGATGCGGTCACGGGCAGCCTGAGACATAGAGAAGACCCCTGATGCTGCTGTAAATGTCGGCCCCAAGTAAACATATCATCCGACCACCTCAATCGGTCCACCTGCTGCTGTGAACAAACTATGTCTGCGTACCTGTGCTGATGTATGAAAGATCATGACCTTGGTTTTACCAAGGTTCACATATAATCCTCTGTGTGAACAAAAAGTCATCTAGGCCATGTAGATGATGCTGTAGACCTTTTGCATACTCTGAAACCAGTACAATATCATGAGCGTATAAAAGAATATGGACCGTGGACCCATGTACCTCAATGCCATCACCCCCCTGCTATCACCCCCCTGCTGCTTTATGTAGTCCACTATCTGATCAATGTAGATACCAAAGAGGGTGGGTGAAAGAGGACATCCTTGCTTCACCCCGATAGTGCTAGCAAGTGGATGAGATAAGCCCCCCGGACATCTGACTCTACGAGATACTCTCTCGTATAAGGCGTAGATCCCCCATATCATCTCCTCCGGAGCTCCGATATCAAGTAGTCGTCTGAAGAGTCGTTCCCTGGGAACAGTGTCAAATGCTTTGCGGAAGTCCACAAAGCAACAGTATAATCTCCTCTTCCTCACCCTTGCTTGGTCGATCAGGCATCTCAGAGTGAAGATGTGGTCAATGGTAGAGTAATCGCGTCTGAAACCTGCCTGTCCTGGAGCCCTGATACCCTTCCTCTCAGCGAGAGTACTCAACTCTGTCTCTAGTACCGCCCCATATAACTTGGCCAATATAGGGCCAATCATGATCGTCCAGTATGTAGCTGGATCCATAGTAGCACCTCCCTTATGAATGGGCACTATGGTGTGCTCAATCCATGAGTCAAGAAACCCTTCAACCAATGCACAGTTGAGAGGTGGGCAATGAGCGGTCCAAGGCTCGTGCCTCCGTAGATGAGGTGCTCTTCCTGTAAACTGAAATGGTCATGGGCCTTGCCATGCTGTAGACGGGCAATAGTGCGTCCCACCATAGTGCGTGTGAAGAAGTCAGAGGTAGTAGGACGTGAGCTCTATGGTCTGGGAATGGGGGGCTGGTCTTGCATCTCGTATGCCACTACATTGCCTCGACTCATGAGCAAATGATAAATATCTCAGTATTGTCTCTCCTCCCAATCTCGCCGTTTGCGGCGAGTAAGGCTCTGCATGCGACGTTGTGCCTGTGTGTGTGTAATGTCCCCTCTATGCTCTCGAATCCGTAGGTGCTTCCGGAGCTCACGGCGATCTCCATCATACCAGCAGTTCTGGGGCATGGACCCTGTGCGTGGAGGGTGTATATGTGTGCGGTGTGGGAAGCTGCAGAGAGCTGAGTCCTGTATGATGGTGGTGAACTGTGATGTAAGTGTGTCCAAGGGTGAGAGTGGATCGAGGGAGAGTAGGAGGGTGTGTAAATGGTGTGCATAAACGTGTGAGAGCTCGTGTGTGAAGTGTATCGTGGTGTGTGTCTGAGTGGGTGAGGGAGGGTCTAATGGAATAGGAGATGAGAGTGCGAATGTGATAAATGTATGGTGAGCACCAAGTGGGCGTCGTCCAATACTAAGTGAGGGGATGAGTGAAGCTCCAGACGTGGTACCTAAAATGTTGTCGACTGTGCTCTCACCTCGCCCCTGAGGGAAGCAAGTAACTCGGCCCGAACCTTGCCAACGATTCATCCCGTTATATATAACGAGTTGATGTCGGCTGCCTAGCTCAAGTAGATGTCTGCCATACTCGGTGGTGTCCTGACCTATATCCGCCGATACTCTACTAGTGCTCATCTCATCTCAGGTGGGTCTCTGGTCCTCATGAGATGTGGGTGATCCATGTCGTATGCCTCGCACTGATGTGACTCAGTGCGGCCATTGAAGTCCCCCATAAGGAAGACTTCACCTAGTGTGCTGTAATGTAGTATCTCATCTGAAAGTGATATGTATGTTGAGTCTCTATCTTGGATCGGTCCCCCAAGATCCTGTCTTGCGTATCGAGATCCGCCTGGAGGGAAGTAGCGTATAGCAATGTAAGTCCAGCTCCCCTGTGCTATCTCCATGTGAACCCACATGTATTGTGCCTCCTCATCTCTTCCCATAATGTGGATCCGACTCTATATCTCTTGTCTAAATACGATGGCCACACCTCCCGACCCTCGCGTTGTACTCTGTCTCATCGTGGTCCTGAATGCAGATTCCCAATGAAAACCTGCAATGCGTGGTCGATCTCTCTTTGGGCTCTCGTGTGTCTCTGTGATGCACGCAAAGTCATGTGATGCCAGAATGTCCTCGAGTCTGTCTGGTCGCGTCCAGAGTGCCCCATTGCAGTTCCACACTACTCCTCTGAGAGGGAGGGAGAGAGAGAGAGAGGGAGGGGGAGGGAGAAAGAAAGAAGAAAGAAAGAAAGTCATATTAACGTCTTTTGGAGGCCAAACTTGGCCTATGAGATAAAAACCATGTACAAGTGTAGTAACCCTGTGTAGAAGATAAAATGAAATAAAAAGTATATCGCTACACAAAGCTATATAGGGCTGGAAAAGGCTGGGGAGACGTGGCTCTGACTCTGTAGATAGTGGCCACCTAATACATGGGGGAACCCAAAATGAGAGAGAGAGAGAGAGAGAGAGAGAGAGAGAGAGAGAGAGAGAGAGAGAGAGAGAGAGAGAGAGAGAGAGAGAGAGAGAGAGAGAGAGAGAGAGAGAGAGAGAGAGAGAGAGAGAGAGAGAGAGAGAGAGAGAGAGAGAGAGAGAGAGAGAGAGAGAGAGAGAGAGAGAGAGAGAGAGAGAGAGAGAGAGAGAGAGAGAGACTTTTTAACGTCTATTAGAGGCCAAAATCAGTCTATGAGACAAAACATATACATGAGTATGATCCAATCCACTGTGATCCCAAAAGGAAAATAAAGTGTGAGTACCGCAAACGGGTATAAAAGGAGGGGATAGTAACTGGCATCAAGGGTGTGGGGTGCTATGGGTATGCACTCTATATGCTCAATGGGTGAGATACAAATATGATATGCATAGGGAGGGGAGGCTCGATGGTATCACAACCCACTAAATGCCTAGAGTGGGTGTAGGATATAATGCATCGGTGGGTAAGGCATCCTGGCGATCCTCAAAATGCTCCGAACGTCCAAATCGATAGGGGTGCGCTGCTGACGTCTCCGTATCTCCATGTCATGGCGTGCGTGAATCGCGTGAATCTCTCTTTGATGTGGACGGACTCTCCGGAGAGAGAAAGAAAGAAAGAAAGACTTTTTAACGTCTATTAAAGGCCAAAATCGGCCTGAGAGAGAGAGAGAGAGAGAGAGAGAGAGAGAGAGAGAGAGAGAGAGAGAGAGAGAGAGAGAGAGAGAGAGAGAGAGAGAGAGAGAGAGAGAGAGAGAGAGAGAGAGAGAGAGAGAGAGAGAGAGAGAGAGAGAGAGAGAGAGAGAGAGAGAGAGAGAGAGAGAGAGAGAGAGAGAGAGAGAGAGAGAGAGAGAGAGAGAGAGAGAGAGAGAGAGAGAGAGAGAGAGAGAGAAAGAAAGTCATATTAACGTCTTCTGGAGGCCAAACTTGGCCTATGAGACAAAAACCATGTACAAGTGTAGTAACCCTGTGTAGAGGATGAAATGAAATAAAAGGTATATCGCGACACAAAGATATATATAAAGCTGGAAAAGGATGGGGAGATGTGGCTTTGACTCCGCAGATAGTGGCCACCTAATACATGGGGGACATGTGAGTAAAAGTGTGAGTAAAACACCCTCGCTACCGGTGAATGGGTGGAGGTGGGTGTAGTATGTGGTACATCGGGGGTGGTCTGAGTGCCTCCTGAAGGAAGACAACCCATGGAGTGGTGGTGCGCCTATGCTCCATCATGTGGCATAGATCCCCCATATCATCTCCTCTGGGGCTCCGATATCAAGTAGTCGTCTGAAGAGTCGTCCCCTGGGAACGGTGTCAAATGCTTTGCGGAAGTCCACAAAGCAGCAATATAATCTCCTCTTCCTCACCCTTGCCTGGTCGATCAGGCATCTCAGGGTGAAGATGTGGTCAATGGTAGAGTAATCTCGCCTGAAGCCTGCCTGTCCTGGAGCCCTGATACCCTTCCTCTCAGCGAGAGTACTCAACTCTGTCTCCAGTACCGCCCCATATAACTTGGCCAATATAGGGCCAATCATGATCGTCCGGTATGTAGCTGGATCCATAGTATCTCCTGACTTATGAATGGGCACTATGGTGTGCTCAGTCCATGAGTCTGGGAACCCTTCAACCAGTGCACGGTTGAAGAGGTGGGCAATGAGCGGTGCAAGGGTCGTGCCTCCGTAGATGAGGTGCTCAGCCTGTAAACCGAAAAGGTCATGGGCCGTGCCATGCTGTAGACAGGCAATGGCGCGTCCCACCATAGTGGGTGTGAAGAAGTCAGATGTAGTAGGACGTGAGCTATGTGGTCTAGGAATGGGGGGCTGGTCTGGGATCTCGTATAGGCTCTGTGCATAGCTATGCCAAGTGCTCGGGTCTCGGATGGGTGTCTGCTGTCTCCTCTCTCTCAAATGTCGCCATGCCACTGCATTGTCTCGACTCATGAGTAAATGATAAATATCCCAGTACTGTCTCTCTTCCCAATCACGCCGTTTGCGGCGAGTAAGGCTCTGCATGCGACGCTGTGCCTGTGTGTGTGTAATATCCCCTCTATGCTCTAAAATGCGTAGGTGCTTCCGTAGCTCGCGACAATCTTCATCATACCAGCGGTTCTGAGGCATGGAACCTCTGCGTGGAGGGTTTATATGTGTGCGGTGTGGGAAACTGCAGAGAGCTGAGTCGTGTAGGATGGTGGTGAACTGTGATGTAAGTGTGTCCAAGGGTGAGAGTGGATTGAGGGAGAGTAGGCGGGTGTGTAAATGGTGTGCATAAACGTGAGAGAGAGAGAGAGAGAGAGAGAGAGAGAGAGAGAGAGAGAGAGAGAGAGAGAGAGAGAGAGAGAGAGAGAGAGAGAGAGAGAGAGAGAGAGAGAGAGAGAGAGAGAGAGAGAGAGAGAGAGAGAGAGAGAGAGAGAGAGAGAGAGAGAGAGAGAGAGAGAGAGAGAGAGAGAGAGAGAGAGAGAGAGAGAGAGAGAGAGAGAGAGAGAGAAAGTGTTTTTACGTCTATTAGGAGGCCGAATTCGGCCTATGAGACAAATCAATGTACATGGGTGTTTCTTCTGTCAATCGGAAAAAGATAAAAGTGCTGAAAAAAAGGCTGGCAAGGCTGATATAGATCTGTGTAGCATGCATGTAGAGATACCCATGAAAGTGGGAGGGGGGGATGGTGAATGAAGTGCTATAACTATAGCCTATATGCAAAAGGGTAGTATAAGCATGATATTGCATCTGAATGACTAACTAGCTCCATCCTGTACTAGTGGGCGGGTGTAATATGTGGTACATGGGTGGAGGTGGAGTCAAGGCCTTCCTGATGGCTGCAGCGGGATCCGCCATCATATGGGATCGTCTCTCCTCCATGGCGCGATGGTCACGAGCCTGAATGTCTGCAATCTGGTGTCTGTGAAGTCTGAGGGCCCCATATCCTATAGCACGGGGTCGTCTCCTAGCTCGAGAGGTCTGAGCCTGCTGAAGAGTCACCCCTCTCGATGTGTGAGCTAAGGGGGGGAGGGCTACTCCATGTCGTGCAATGAAGAAGTCAGTGAGCTGACTCTGTCTCCCTCGTGTCTGGGCAGCTGCAGTAGGCTGGAGGAGAGAATCTCTGTGACTCTGAATCTCTAGTAAGAATCGCCCGAGCTGTGGCTGATCTCTAGAGCCCATGATCTCTCAAAGGGTGGGCTGCCCTGTAAATAGAGTCTCGTATCTGTCTCTAATTTCATCATATGCGCTACATCTGCAAACAAAGTGCTCCTCATCCTCCATCTCTACTCTGCATATCCTGCATAACCGCTCCTCTCTGGGAATGTCTGTGGCTCTGCCTATCTCAATCTCTAGTCGGTGTGATGAGACCCTCAACTGGCCAATAGCTACCCTCGAGCTATGAGGCATGTAGGTATCCATGTAGCGTGGTCGCTGGATGAAACCATATGCTAGTATGTCCAAGAACTGGTCTCGATAGTGCGATAGTCTCGATCCCATGTGTGGTGTATGCCATGTTTGACTAATGTAGAGCTGCCAAAGGTCCTGTCTGAGCACAAGATTCCTCTCATGACGTGAGAGGTGGATGTGAGGTGAGTCTGGGTCATACTGAAAAGGTGGCAATCTATCCATATGAAGTCCATGACTATCAAACCACGCTCTAACCTGAGTGTACCAAGCTCTCTCATATCCAGACTCTGATATCTGTATAGATGCCTCAAAAGCTCTGTGTTTGAGTCTTTCTGTAGGGAGCTCCCTCACCCTCTGAATAAAGGAGATAGTCTGGAATAGTGCATCTACTACCATGGGTGGTGCAGCTAGCTCTCCCCTCATAATGTCATGTGGCACTGACTGTTTCCTGCGAAATAGTCGCGAGATCATACGTACTTGTGGCCTCTCGATCGCACTCCACTGGGTGAGTGTGAGGCCTGGTGCCCAAACTGTCGAAGCATACATCATAGCTGGTCTCACTAGTGTGTGAAATAGCCACCTCTTTGTGCGGGGCTCCTGGAAGTGTGCCTGGTGACATCTCCGCTCTAACATGGCTAAGGCTGCATATCCTCGTGTGAGTCTATCGGTGGCTGCCTGTCTCATGCTGAAGGGGCCAGGCAAGCTCGTGAATGTGACTCCGAGGTAGACATAGGAAGTGACCACCTCAATGTGTCCACTGCCAACTGTGAATCCTGCTCCATTCCTCACCGTGTGGGAGGTGTGGGAGATCATGACCTTGGTCTTGCCAAGGTTTACTGTCAAGCCTCTCTGTGTGCAAAACTCATGGAGGGCATCTAGCTGGTGCTGTAACCCCTCAGGTGACTCTGAAATCAATACAATATCATCTGCATATAATAAAATGTGGACCTGTGTACCTGCAAGGTCGCACCCTCCTCTCCAGCTCGAAGAATGTAGTCCTCAATCTCGTCGATGTAGAGCCCGAAGAGAGTGGGAGAGAGTGGGCAGCCTTGTTTAACACCCACTGTGCTAGCAATGGCCTCTGATAGTCCCCTCGGGCATCGAACCCTCCCAATCACCCGCTCATAGAGTGTGTAGATGGCCCAAATCATCTCTGATGGTATCCCCAAGCTATGGAGTCTTCGAAAAAGCTTCTCCCGTGGCACAGTATCGAAGGCTTTGCGGAAGTCCACAAAGGAGCAATATAATCTCTTCTTCCGCATCTTTGCCCCGTCAATGAGGCAACGCAGAATGAAGATGTGATCAATAGTGGAGAAAGCCCGCCGGAACCCTGCCTGACCACATGCTCGTAGCCCTTCCATCTCTGCACATGAGTTGAGCTCTGTCTCGAGAACCGCCCCATAAAGCTTGGCCATGGTGTGACCAATCATGATAGTCCTGTAGTTCCCTGGGTCCAAGGTATCCCCAAATTTGTGAATGGGTACAATGATGTTCTTCGTCCACTCCTCTGGGAAGCCCTCCCCTATAGCTCGATTGAAGACATGTGCAATCAATGGAGCTATAGTGGGGGCAGTATATATGAGGTGCTCGCTCTGTAGTCCCGTGTGGTCAGTCGAACGCCCATGCTGTAGCCACTCAATGGCCCTCTAGATCATCTTTGCTGTGAAGAAAGAGGAACGAGTAGGGCGTGGTCCAGGTGGTTGGGGGATGGGAGGCTGTCCAGGTACCTCATATAGTCTCTCAGCATACTCGTGCCAAATCTGTGGATCTCCAATAGGTGTGGTCGGTCGTGGCTCTCGTAGTGTGCGCCATGCAGTAGTGCAATCCCTGCTCATAAGTAAATGGTATAGCTCAAGCTCCTCTGCCTCCTCGAAGGCCCGTCTCTTTCGGCGTGTGAGGGTCTTCATATGTCTTCTAGCATCAATCTCTGTGATCTCTCCCAATGCTCTCTGAGCTCGTAGTCGACGGTAGAGGCTCTTGCACTCATCATCATACCAAGGATTCTGCGGCATGGTCCCTGGGGGAGGTGTGTGACTAGAATGGGTGGTGTGCGGGAATGAACCGATGGCAGATGTTTGAAGGATGGATGCTATATGTGAGGTAAGTATAGGTAGTGGGGTGTCAGGATGAAGCGAAAGAAGGCTTTCCTCAACTCGGGCTGAGTATATGTGAGCAAGCTCATGTGTGAAGTGGATGGTAGTGTGTGGGGGATGTGTCACGGGTGTGTGCGTGTGAATGTCCCCCTTGAGGGATAGTGCAAGGTATGCGTGATTTGCTCCAATGGGTATAGGTGGGATGGTGAAGGAACTGAATAGGTGGGTGGCCTCCTTGGGTCCCATGATATAATCTACGATACTCCCTCCTTCATCTCTAACTGAGTGCGGTACGCATGTCAATCTCCCTGACATAGGCCACTGTCTCATCCCGTTATAAATAATGAGGCGATGCCTGGACCCGAGTCTGAGTAGGTGGGTACCGTAGAGTGTGCGTGTAGAATCAGCTGAAACTCGTGCCATAGATCCCTCCTCCAAAGTGGGTAATATAACTGGATCCCCGGGGTCAAAAGCCTCGCATTGATCGCTACCCGTCCTTGCATTGAAGTCCCCCATGAGGAAGACTTCTCCTAGAGTAGAGTACTTAGTAATCTCCTCTGATAGACAAGTATAAGGTGAGCCCTCCTCATGATCCATGACAAAGAATCGGGAGCCAGAGGGTGCAAAATAGCATAGTGCAATATAGATGGCTCTCTCATGTGAGTCTCGTGCGACGATGTGTATCCTGCTCTGAAGTCCATCTCTGAAGAGTATCGCTACTCCCCCTGATCCTCTCGTAGTGTGGTGGCATGCAGAGAGAGAGAGAGAGAGAGAGAGAGAGAGAGAGAGAGAGAGAGAGAGAGAGAGAGAGAGAGAGAGAGAGAGAGAGAGAGAGAGAGAGAGAGAGAGAGAGAGAGAGAGAGAGAGAGAGAGAGAGAGAGAGAGAGAGAGAGAGAGAGAGAGAGAGAGAGAGAGAGAGAGAGAGAGAGAGAGAGAGAGAGAGAGAGAGAGAGAGAGAGAGAGAGAGAGAGAGAGAGAGAGACTTTTTAACGTCCAATAAAGGCCAAAATCGGCCTATGAGACAAAACATATACATGAGTATGATCCAATCCACTATGATCCCAAAAGGAAAATAAAGTGTGAGTACCGCAAACGGGTATAAACGGAGTGGATAGTAACTGGCATCAAGGGTGTGGGGTGCTATGGGTATGCACTCTATATGCTCAATGGGTGAGATACAAATATGATATGCATAGGGAGGGGAGGCTCGATGGTATCACAACCCACTAAATGCCTGGAGTGGGTATAGGATATAATGCATCGGTGGGTAAGGCATCGTGGCGATCCTCAAAATGCTCCGAACGTCCAAATCGATAGGGGTGCGCTGCTGACGTCTCCGTATCTCCATGTCATGGCGTGCGTGAATCGCTTGAATCTCTCTCTGATGTGGACGGGCTCTCCGGAATGGGGGCCTCGGTCATCGACGCTGTCGTCTAAGCTCCTCGGCTCTGTGTAATGTGACCCCGCATCGAGCTGGGTCCTCGAGTGGCTGTGGGTCTGAAAAAATCTGTAATATAAGTCTGATGGGGGGGGGGGCCAGGTGTATCTCGATCTGTTGCTGGAGGAGTGATGCACGGCGGTGCTGGAGCTCTACTAGGAAACGACTTAGAGGGCGCTGGTGCTGTGTCCCCAATAAAGCCCTGATCCCTCTGGCCCCCCTGAAGAGCTGTGGGTAGCGGTCTCTGATGTCCTCATATGCCTGGCATCTACATGTGTAGTGCTCCTCGTCCTCCACCTCCTCTCTACATATCCTGCATAATCTCTCATTCCTCGGGGTATGTGTGGCTCGCCCAACCTCAATGTCGAGCTGGTGTGATGATACTTTGAGCTGCCCAATGGCCACTCTCTCAGTTGGTGCCATATATGTATCCATATATCATGGTCTCTGAATGAAACCATCCGCTGTCACAGTCAGGAAGTGCTCTCTGTAGTGTTGCTTCTTTGTGGGAAGAGGCTCCCGTGGTGCTATCCATGTCTCCCTGACGTGTATCTGTAGTAGGTCCTGACGGATGATCCTGTTCCTCTCCGAACGAGAGAGGGTAATGTGGGGGGAAGAGATGTCATACTGAAAAGGGGGGAGATCTGTAATGCTCATGCCATGGTCTGCTAACCATCGGTAAGTCTGTGCATACCATACTCTCTCATGCCCTGTCTCTGCAAAATGTCTAGAGCTCTCAAATGCAAGCCTGGTGAGTCAGCTTGTGGGGAGCTCTCTGACTCTCATAATAAAGGTCACCAACTGGAAGAGGGCCTCCACTAGCATCGGTGGTGTGCCAAGCTCAACTCGTATAATGTCATGTGGAACGGAGGGCTTGCTGCGCAGCAAGCGGGAGATCATGGTGACGTTGGGTCTCTCAATCCGCGCCCACATCGCCTCTGTGATCCCTGGTGCCCATACTGCCGCTGCGTACATCAATGCGGGTATCACTAGAGTGTCAAAGAGCCACACCTTAGTCCGGGGAACCTGAAAATGTGTCTGAAAGCCGTGTCTCTCCAATCCGGCAAGTGCATAGCCTCGCGTCAATCTATCTCTCGCGGCCTGTGCCATTGAGAATACCCCTGTGCTTCCCGAGAAGGTGACACCTAGGTAGACATAGGAGTCCACTACCTCTATCTGTCCTCCAGCTTCCGTGAAAGAGGCACGATGACGTACTGTCCTGGAGGTATGGAAGATCATGACCTTGGTCTTGCCAAGGTTCACTGTGAGTCCTCTCTCCATGCAAGAGGTATCCAACGCCTGTAAATGTGACTGCAACCGCTCCTGTGACTCTGAAAGCAGGACAATGTCATCAGCATATAATAGAATGTGTACTGGAGTACCTCCGAGATCTCCTCCTCGCTGTAGATACTCCGTGATCTTGTCGATGTAGAGACCGAAGAGAGTGGGTGAGAGAGGGCAACCTTGTTTCACACCAATGGTGCTAACAAGGCTGTCTGATAGACGGCCGGGGCAGCGTACCCTGCCTGTGACTCGTGCATACAAAGCGTGGATGGCCCGTAGCATGTCTGATGGTAGCAACGGATGTCGTGCATACAAAGCGTGGATGGCCCATAGCATGTCTGATGGTAGAAGTGTGGTTAGCAACGGGATGGCAACATCGTAGGCAACGCGTTAGCAACGTGATGTAGTTGCAAACTAGAAGTTGCGATAAAGTTGGGTACAATTCATTTTTTTAGGTCAAATATTTATTATTTTTTTAGATTTTTGGTATCCTAAATGGATAAAGCCTCTTATAAGTGCTTGAATATATTCAGAAACCACATATAAGCATTATATATCAACATTTAAGCATATCATATATAGTCGGAGGTCGACTTCTAAGTTCTAACTTCTAACTTGCGTAATGCATTTGAAGTTGCAACTTAACTACTTAGAAATTTGATCACAATGCACATTAACTTTTAACTTCTAAGTTAGGCTGCAGGTATACTAAATTATAGATCACATTTCCAAATCAGAACTTATATTCACTTGATAGTGGACACTAATTCAAACTTCATATGAATATTCAATAAACAAAACTTCAATACACGAGATAAATGAGGGCACAAATACAAATACAATGCAGATAGATGAGTCACCACAAGAGTAAAGAGTCAAGACATAATCATAATATCATCTAAATGTCATAAATACATATCCAATGCCATAAATGTGATCAATGACTCATGAGTCATATGACATGTCACATGTCCAAGTAAATCCAAGAGTCAATCATCAAAATCTCACTCAATATCTAATGACGTCTCATCCCCAACCTCATTCTCATCCTCAACCTCATCCTCTCTACATGTGGAGCATAACTAGTAGAGGCTCCTGAAGTCGATGCAAAATCTATGGCTCGTGATCGAGCACTTCTCTGGGAGCGAGTCTGATGTTTTCCTAATGTCTATCCATCCATCACACATCAAATTTCAGCCATATTTCTTCCAATTCTCTTGCAGAGGCTCGAATTGCTTTTGCACAATCTCTTTTGTTCTTCTTAACTCACTTCCTCTTAGCTCTTCATAAGAAGACCCTTCCCACTCAACCTCAAGCCTACTCACCACTTTCATGGCCTCTTTCCATGCGGGAGTGCGCACTACATTAAAACTTAGACCACTCTTAATGAAGAGCTTCATAGTACCTTGGGTGGCCTCTTGTTTCCCTTGCTTTTGCAAACTAGCCCATATGGATGATGCATGTAGACTTCCATGACCTGTAGGAATGCTTTGACTCTCCCGTGGCCCCTTTTGTTGATGTTGAGATGGATGTGCTGCCTCCTCGGTCTCCAAGTCCTCAATGAGAGGGGATGAAGGAAACTCCCCTTGAGATGCTTGTGATGATTGCCCTTGAGGAACTGAGCTTTATGCACTGCTAGGTGTAGGTGTTCTAACACCTCTTCTTGATTCTCGTGTTGCAACCCATTCCAAAAGCTCTTTTGTCATATTCTCCGGTATTGGCTTGGAGCAAGGACCAACACCTACACCTCCAAATCGTGTTAGATGGGCTTTTATTCTATCTGCCCCTTGTCCCTTTGTACCCACACAATTTACACGTCCATCTCTCACTACCTCCTGTGCCAAATTTCCCTTCGCTTGTGACATGTTGCCAACACTATTGTTTGGCTCTAGGCATAATGGCTAAGAGTGTCTCTCTCTCTCTCTCTCTCTCTCTCTCTCTCTCTCTCTCCCCCCTCTTGCTGAGTGCTCTGAGTGCTCTAGGTGTTGACTGCTCTGGAGTGAAATGAAAAAGGGCCCTCCAGTGGGCCGTTTTCGGTCTGTTTGGAGGGGCCTTTTTTTTAAAAAAATTTGTACACAACGCGCTGCGAACGCATACGCAATGCGCGAGAGAGAGAGAGAGAGAGAGAGAGAGAGAGAGAGAGAGAGAGAGAGAGAGAGAGAGAGAGAGAGAGAGAGAGAGAGAGAGAGAGAGAGAGAGAGAGAGAGAGAGAGAGAGAGAGAGAGAGAGAGAGAGAGAGAGAGAGAGAGAGAGAGAGAGAGAGAGAGAGAGAGAGAGAGCTGGTGCTTTGTAGGTACTGTGGGGTCAATCTGCGATCAACTCTGACAGTGTGGAGAAAAACAAATCCAGGAATCTATTTATCGGTGAAAATCTGTCAATTCATGCGGCCAAAGTGCCATCCTATCTTTTACGATGGAAATATCAATGGTCCAGCAACAGCGTTTCTAAACGCCTACCAAGCATTTACTTTATGTGCAATGAAGTTTCATTCTTATATCTCTTCACTTCCTTATCAGGGAAAGTGCAATCCGAAATTTGGGTTGAAAGTTATTCTGAACTGTGCCAGGTGCGATTCTCTAATTTTAGGGTTTCTGGGTAAATTTTCAATGTCCATCTATACAAATGAAGTTCTTTTATATTATATAAAATGCAGTTCTTTTTTTTTTTCGTTCAATACCTTCGGTGTTCCAATGTTTTGTCCCTAAAACTCAAGGATAAAGGGTCTGCTGGCTGTGTGAGGTGTTTCCCTTCTAGAAACAGAAGAGTTCCAGCATCAATTAGAGTGATGGATTCCAAAAATCATAATCCTTTTATTTTTCAATCATATCTCTATTTGTTTTCTCACTATTTGTTTAAAAGGAATTTCGATTGAAATTTAATTTAATCTTCTGGACTAGCTTGAGGTAATTGATAGTACAATGAAATTTCTGTGTAGCATCCATGGGACCACTCCAATCCCACAAAGCAAGGTTAGATGCCTAGTAACTACTAAGATACAAAGTTTCTTAGAAACTGAGAAGGGATGGCCCTAAGGTTAGATGAGTTGATTGGTTTGAACTCCATAGCCTGAAGGCTTAAAGATCCCCCAATGAGGCTGGTTGACAGCTCATCACCCAAGAGGTGATAGGTATATATGTGGTGGCAACCATAGGGTTGAACCCTTATCTCCAACCCTTCTTTTTTTAAGAGGAAGTTCAATGGAATAAATTGAAAGAACAATTGTATAGGTGAATGGGTATGAGTATCCGTATCCCACAAAGCAGCGGTTAGACTGCCCGCAAGCGACACTTTTGAAAAGGACTGCCCAAACACAACTCGTTTAACAGTTGCTTTTTACACTGACCTAAGGTCTACATCTGTCCTGCAGTGGGGAGGGGTTGAACCCTCCCACTACCTCAAAAACTGAAAAGCCCAACCGAACAGCCTAACAAGAGCTGCCTTACCCTGAACCTTACCTAAGAACCAGTGGATTTATTTGTATTATTATGTAATAAAAATGCATAGCATGTATGTTCAAGTCTTATTTCTCTTCACAAAAAGCGGCAGCGTACTTGGCTTTTGTTTCATGCTTCACTCAGGTGTGCTTTTGTTTCATGTTCCACCCAAATGTGTGCAGAGATTTCTCTTAACAAAAAGCGGCAGCATACTTGGCTTTTGTTTCATGCTCCACTCAGGTGTGCTTTTGTCTCATGTTCCACCCAAATGTGGGCAGAGATTGGAAGCGGCACTACCTCCAACTAAAAAGGCACTAGAAAGGCACGCGTGCAAGCATGAACGCACATGTGCACGCATACACGCAGAGAGGATTTTCCTGTTTGGGAGAAGAAAACACACACACATTTGAATGTCTGTATGCACACATATGCACTGGTGCACCTGTTCTCAAGCACATGCATTGCGTGCACCTGCATTGAAACGATATTCTTGCACACGCGCACGTGTACATGACTTGCGCACATAAACTTTTGCAGTACCTTTATTTTCAGTAAGAACTGTATCTATGTTAGCTACTGGTCTAATAATATAGTTCTAGAACCAATTTCTCTGTGGACCTATGCGATTTCTATCATCCTCAAACTGTCAATATAACAGCCAGGATTTCCCAAATGATAGTAAAATTTATTCTGAAGCCAGAAAGTTCCTTCTATGCTTTTGCTTAGTAATATTTTTGAAGTCATTTAGAGATTTGTGTTTTTCCCCCCGTTGTTTCTGTGTTTCAGGTACATGCATTCACTTCTGGTACATAGAACATGCAACATTTCAAAGCGCTCAGAGGTGAAGCCTTTGCTATTGCTGCATAGAAAAGAGTCACGATGGCTTGCATTACGTGCTTTTCAAACCGTTCTCATGAGGAAGCAGACAAGATACAAAAAGCTTTTGCGTCTTATCAAGACGGAGCTTTCCAGCAGAAAATACAAAGGGCTTGGTGAGAGTCAGGTGATGCTTTCTGCGTTGGATGCAAGACGGTCATCCATGTTCGAGGAAATCATTTATTAGTTTGGTGGTGCCATCCTTGAAGCAAACAGGCTCCTTCAGTTTTCATTGCAGTTGATTTCATTGTGGACATTTATACTTCCTAAATAGTCTACTAGCGTACTAGAGTGCTGCCTTAACATCGCCAATTCAAAACTCCCCATTTATCACAGGACATGACTTTGACTGAAGAGTTTTGAGTACCTGATAACCAAACCGTATGTGGAGAGACTTCTGGTTTGATATGGTGTATTTTCTGTGGTGGTGTCAGTACTCTTTAGTGACTGAAGGAGACTAGGAGTTTCATGTATGACTCTTATTAGCTTATTTGGTCTTGCATATGGTTCCTTACTTTGTTTGGAAAATAAGGAAAGGCAAAAATGAAAGCTCGTTGTAAAGAGTTCGAAAGTTAAGAATTGGAACACGTCATGGAGAAAGGGAAATTAAAGGTCAGGTATGATTTGCTAATGAGCAAAAAAAGCAATCATTCCTGGAAATATCAAGAAAAGAGTGAAAGAGAATCATGAAGCTACATCTAGATTTCATGAGAGAGGCTAGCCTAGGAAGAATGTTTGCGGAAGAGGCTAGGAGTCACTAGCTCCTTGGCCTAAATGGAAGCCACAATATTTAAGTCTTTACCAATTTGTATGAACAAATCACACGTGAAAAAATGAGAAGAAGATGAGCGATTAAATGCACGCTACCATGCTATAAGTACGATTCAAGTTTTGTAGAAAGATCCTAGCAAATAAAATTATGAAAGACTCCGAAAATATAAATGCAAGTTGGATGTAAGCATTGATCCATCGGGAGTCATTCAGTTTGTTGAAGAATGACTTTTTCTTTCTTTTTTGCGCAAAATTAGTTTTGATAGAATGATGACAAAAGTGATGTCCTCCAATCAGTCCTACACATAGACAAGGAATGAACTTCATAAAAATGGTTCCAAAGCTACTTGCTAGTAGTGCTAGAAGCAAAGCTTGATACCAATAGGAAGTTATGTCATCGATTTGGCCTTAAATGTCTATTTTGATAAGGTCCCCAATGGTCCCTCTTTTACTCGTAATGATAATGTTGCCTTGGTTTCATTGGTAGAGAGCAAATTTTTACAAGTATCCAGAGGGATTCAGTTCCCAAATAGCCATGAACAATTTTTATGAGGCTCTTCACAAATGCCACCAGTGGGCTTACTAAGAATGTGGAGAGAGAAAAGATTTTTGGACTTACATCCAACATTTCTACATTTCTTGAGGTCCAAAATTAGACAATTTAAGAGTCAATGCTTAAAATGCTAATTATGAGGATGGACTTTTGGCCAAGGACTGGGCCAAGTTTTTAGGGTTTTAGATGGGTTCAAGTGCCTCCATGAGGCAAAGTTGCTAATGCTTTTCTACAAGATGGGGGGAAGGTTAGAGGGTTTGATGTTCTCTCTTACTTTTTGAAAGTATGAAGCTGTATCAAAGATTAGCACACGTAAAAAAGCGAATGGAAGCTACCTTTAGGAATTATATAAACTCTTGGCTTCTCAAATTAGTATCCCTCTACTATTTGATGAGGATTTGTTAGGACTAGGTAATGTTGTTCCAAAGGATCTTTAATCTTCTTAGACTTGTGAAACCAAGCAAGTCATGATTGAGCCAAATTATAGTAAATTATAGGGATTGGTCTCTTGTCAAAGTAAGGATCAAAGTATTGGCTCTTTTTTTTTGTCGTCTTTGGTTTATTTGCAGTTGCACGTTTGATTGGAGTTTGAGATTTGTCAACTCTTGGGTATTATGAATCATGCAAACACTTCTTGTTTAGTCCCCATTCTCCCATCTATTGGGTGCATTGGACCCTTCTTGTTTCTTTGTAATTTTAGTTGAGTTCCATCTCAATTTTTGGGTGATTGAGAGTCCGATGTAAGTCTCTTGTGGTCACCAATGAGGGCCTCATAGGTGAGGTGTTGGCAATCATGCTTGTATTCTTTTTAGTATTGAGCCTTTAGATCTCTCTACATGTAATAGAAATAAAAAGGATTTAAGTATAATTAATGTTTACTTGCCTTGTTGGTCAATTCTTTTGGCCCTATGCTCTCAATGTAACACCCTTCAGGCAACCACCCTGCCCCCCTAGTATTTCTATCTAGGAAACTTGGTGCTTGGGATTTCTTTCCAGGAAGCTTGGTGCTTGGGTGGTTTGCTATGAGTTGTTGCTTGGGTGGTTTGCCATGAGGCGTTGAATTGTGCACAACTATGAGGTGCCTCATGGAAAACCACCCAAGCACCAAGCTTGCTAGATAGAAATCCCAAGCACTAAGTTTCTTGGATATAAATATCGGGGGGAGGTGTGTACTTTCCTTAAGAAAAAAAAAGGGATAAGAAAGTGAAAAAGAAAAAGGAACGTACCATTTGTACCCCCCAAAGTGAATATTATCTCATTGGATTTTATGGGCCTTACCAACTTTAATTGAGCTCTCATCATTTATTAATGGTTATGAAATAGTAGTTGAAAGTTGGTTTTTATTTGTCTTCAAGCAATTAGGTGGATAGAGAGGTCTTAACGAGCACAATTTGAAGTATTTCTCTTGGCATGTGTGTCTTGATGGATTTTCTAGGAGTGTGGACTCAACTATTGATATATGTTTGAGATGGGATACTAGTAAGTTCAGAATGTATATAAATCTTGACAATTAATCGGCTACCTTCATCCGTCATCATGTTTATTCATCCTTCATTATGTTTATTCATTATTTTTAGGTCCTTCATCCTCTACCATTATGTTTATTCATGCTTTGGAATCCACCAAGAGATAAGAAAGTTTGATGTTCGCTAAAGAGTCTATTGTCTACAATCATACTCATTGCAAACCAATATGGTGGAGAACATTAATGAAGAATGGATAAGAAAAGATCATATTATTGATAGCGTGAAAAGAATGGATTGAAACCTTTTAAGATTCCACCTTGATCTCATGGAGGCCAAAGACAAATGCTTCTTTTCATTGTCCAATATTGGAATTGGTCTTAACCTCTTTAAGGTCCACCTAGGAAAATGCTATGCATCATTGGATCTTATGGACCATTTTATGAAAGTCAATAAGAACTTTTGCAATAGATCATGGTTTAGACGTTATCTTACATACAGGTGGAGCTATGTAAGAGTGGAACTCTTTAATATCATTGTTTAATTTAAGTTGTTTCAATCCCCTTTGGACTAAGATGGAAGGCCCCTTCCATGCTAACCTCGCCCTATCTCACATCTAGCATCTAGAGTGCCATATTCCATTTAAAAGATTCGTGGGCTACATTTCATCTATTCTTAATAAAAAAAGGGAAAAAGAGAAGCAAAGAGAAAGGTGTGAAACTTCACTACCTTGGAAGGGAAATTAAAGAAAGCAAATGGGAGATTAAACATGTAAGTCTTGGAAGTTAAAGAGGAGGACCTTTTCTACGTCTTAAACTCTTGGGGATGATATAAGTGATAGGCCATACTAAGAAACATGGAAAATGCTGAATCAATGTAAAAGTTTCTTGTTATTGTTGAGAAAGGGTGACTTCACGTTTGAAATCTAAGGAGAGACCAAAAGATGGTTCTTAACTACTCTTTAAGCATCTTTCCTATGATTAAGTTATACTATATCCTTAGCTATCATTGTATCATCTTTGAATAAAGAACATTGCACCTTTCCCCTCATAAACATTGTGTAGAAGGTGCCTCAAGTTTAGCCAAAGAGGACATCATGCAAATTTTCTTAAGTATAAGAAACTAGCAAAATCTAATTGGTTAAAATGTGCAAGTGTAAATTTTGCATCTAAGATGGCAGCCAAATCTAGAACTGTACATGAATGATCTTCCACAAAATCTTCCAAATTTGTAGCTTTATAGACCATAATTTCTAGAGTGTACTATGCAATATTTTTGTCACCATTAGAATGATGATGAGCTCTACACTAGCTATAAACTTAAATCCATGCCAATCTTGGCTACTACTCACCAATAATAAATTCTTCTTGAACTTTGGTTCATGTAAAGCATCTAACAATGTAAATGTATTGCCATAAACAATAGTAAAGACAAGCTTTTGAACTCTAAGAACAAGAAAATAATTTTTTTTCTTTGCTCTTTCCATATGATAGTAATTCGATTAAGTTCGGGCTTACATGAAGTGAATAAATGCAACTAAGATGTAAAATGTATCGTTGCACCTCTTCAAAGTGTCAAGCATATGAGTGCATAGTAGACATAGAATGACTATGAGATGATGTATCGCAACTACGTTGTCTCCATTATACACAAGGTTTAGGCAACTTATTCTTAGAAGCAACTATATTTGCATCAACCATTCAATCCTCTTTCTTGTTTACCTACTTAATAGTGACTTTAGAAGATTATCATTGGCCTCATAGTACTTGAAAGACTATTTTTTTATATGATTATTTCTCATTTTTCTTCATATCTAATTATGTAATATCCATAAGTTTGTAATTATTAGAGGGAGACTTATGTTCATCCTCTCCTTTGTAACTACCAACAAAATTTGATGTATAGTACATATAATGGATTATCTACTTAGATTGACCTTGTATCAAAGAAAAACCTAATTTGGTAAACGTTAAGGCAAGTTGATTGACCTTCATCATCATCATCATTTGAAGAGTAGAAATGAAAATCTCACAAGAATCAAGTAGTCGATTAAGAGAAATTTATACAAGTAGATTTTGGACGTTCATTTGTAGCAATGAATTGTCCCTTCAAATTCATACAATCATCTTCACCCATGTGCTTACTCTCCAACTGTTTTTTACAATATAAATAGAGGCCTTATTTCTTGTCTAATACAACATGAAAAGAGTATCACGAGCACTTTTTGTTGTGTTTCATGAGCAAATATTAGGGAAAATTTTAGTTGGCAAACAAAACAATCAAGATGTGTTTGTAGGTCTTTTCCATCCCCCTAAAGTTGCTCTAAGCTAGTTGGGGTGCTAATAGTGCATCTAAAATAGTCAAAATAAGAGATATATAGGGACTATAAATAGGAATTGCACCAAAAATAGAACATGAAACATCATCAATATCGACTACATTTGGAGTATTTGTAGCTACAATAGGATATATATCAACACCTAGAATGTTATGAAATCCTTTTACGATCAATGCATGGTGTATCATGTGTATCCATAAAAGTTGTTGGAACCATCAAACTTATTCTCAATAGATGATATATGGAATATATCATTTCTATGATCCACTGTAATTGTTGTTCCTTAATGCAAAAGAAAAAAGTTTTGTCTTTGATAATTTTGAACAAAAGTATTGTGTGGAGATACCTATGTCAAACTTTAGGGTGCTTATATTGATACAAAAGAAAACCCAAATGAAAACTAAAACAAATGGACAAATTTACTTGTACAGTGGTTGCAAGAATGTATGGAGATCAAAATGATCTTAAATTAAACACTTAATTGCACTAAAGTCTTTGAACTTTTTTATATAACTTATTTGATCAATAATAAAAACCAATTTATATAGCAATCTAAGAAAAGGGTTGGAGCGTTTCAACAATGCACCTCAGAAAGCATCTTGTTTTAATACTTGCTGTTTGATTTTTGAAGAGTGGCAATGCTCAAGAGAACACAAGGCACAATGTGTTAGTAAGTGTAAAAATTACAAAGGTGAACCCATAGGGGTATGGGTGTATATGCAAGATGTTTAAAAAAGCCCTCCTATTAAGGGAAGAAAGACATCTTTGTATGCTTAATATGTTCACACACATCATTATGATAATACAGTAACAAAAGTTATGTCCTTGAATTTGGATTTACATGAAGTGTGAGTAATTTTTTCCTCATTTTACTATGTAGAAAGATCAAGAACACAAAATGTGGATGTTGAAGGAAGCATTCTATGGTTTGAAACAAGAATAAGATGATTGAGATGAAAAGATACATATTCACATGTTGTCGTATGAATTTTGATACATAATCTACATGAAAATACTAGTACCAAAACAGGACACTTAAGTGTTCTTTTTTGACGGTTAAAAAAAAAGGTACACATTGATGAAGTGAACATCAAAAGCATCCTATAACATATGTATTAACTATAATATAGAGCTCCATGAAAGACTGAAAGGTACATTTAAAGAAAAAATATTGTCTTCATGTTGATAACCTCTTGAGATATCATGATAATACATATATATTAACTATAATATAGAGCTCCATGAAAGAGTGAAAGGTACATTTGAAAAAAATATTTTCTTCATGTTGATAACCTCTTGAGATATCATGATAGTGAATATGATAAGGAATTTTAATAAAATGTGATATTTCACCTCGAGAGAAATTCCATTTTATGAGAAAAAGGAACTTCACACAGTCCTTCGAATACATAACACCTATTATAAAAGTCAAACTCACAAAAATAAAGTTCTTTTTAATCTCAAGTAAAATCAATTATTATGAATTTATATATCGAAAGCAGAAATTATCGATGCACACTGCTTCAATGGGACCTTGTGCCACCTTGATTGCTTTGCTTAGCACTCCTCTGCACACACACTGAGTCACACTTCTTGCACATATGATTCAAACCAATTTATGGACATCCTCAAATGTGTAAAAATATACACAACCAATCAAACAAGGTATAGAAGACAAAACAAGCAATACACATATAAAATAAAATATTATGATTGTGTGTATTGAAAACAAAAACTAAGGTCAACAAATGATTGAACCAATTTATAAACACCATCCGAGGTTTTCAAATGTGTGCTACCAACCGAACAAGGTATGATAGGAATGAACCAAGGTTTACACATACAAGGATAACTAGTTTATGGACATTTACCAAAATTAGCACTTCATTGAACACCAAAGTCTTCATTTGTATGGGCATCAGCCAAGGGATACATATACAACCATAACCAATTTATGGACACAAGCCAAAACATACACATCAATGAAGAGAGCTTATTTCCTCACATGAGTCAGTATCATGTTGGAAGTGGGTGGGCCTCAATTATAATAAAAATCACAGGTTTACAAGATCTTCCAACACATGAACCTTACCGTACACACCTTAAAACTAAAAACATGATGAGTGAGGGATAGAGAGAGAATAGATGAGATTTTCAAAGTGTATGGTAAGCTAGGATGGTCATCTACACTATCTATATTCCAATGTCAAATTACAATGTGTGAATATGATACAAATTGACAATATCTAAATCTAGAAAGATACATGAACTAGATACAAGAGATTGTGTGCCTAAGAGGTATAAAATGTGTGTGTGTGTGTGTGAAAATATGGAGAATATGAATAGTTTGGTACTGTTTTACAACAAATGCAAATTCTGATTAGCTTAAATGAGAAACTAGTGGATGAACAAGTAAGAATAAAGATAAACAAAAAATCAGTAACTCAACAAGATAGCTAATGGTTGGTTGATATGAACTCCTCCGGATAACTCTAGATGTAGAGCACACCTCCTTTGAGAGTGTAGAACTCTTCCTCTAAGTAGAGGCATCCTTGATCTCCTCTTTAGCTTGCTAGAGCTTGAGTTGATGAACTCCATGAGAAGATTGAGTGATAACGAACTTCGATCCTAGGTATCTCTTATATAGCTTTGATCTCAATTGAAAAGAACTTTAAAAAGCTATCCTCAATAGTATATATATCAAAACAAGAAAAGCACCTTCGTAATCATTTTCGCGAACACAAAAATCCACCCTAAATTTCTTGAAGAAAGATTATGCCAAAAAAAAACTTTCGTACTTGATGCTATTGTTGGGTATTGAACCTACGCCATTCGCTTACATTTTTTAAGAGTTTTTCTTAGCCACTTTACCCATGCCTCTTCCTTGTACAAAGTCTAGTAAAGATCGTAAGTAGAATTATTGCCTTTTGAGTTTGTTGGACCTTTTTAACCTTGTCTCCAATAATCCCCCCTTCAATGTGATAATGGTACAAGGTTCAACAACCTGTAAAACTTCTGAAAATATATCTCTTAACTAATTTCCACTAAATCTTGAGCTGATTGCGCATGAACTTGGATACTCGAGAAACTACAAACTGATGTCCGAATGTGTATCACATAGATATATCAAGTAATCAACTACTCAACTATATAATATATCATCAAATAGTTCTAAATATGCTTTCGATTGTAATGAGACATTGATATCCATAAGTGTTTGCATAGGCTTGGAAAATATAATCTCAAACCTTTCCAATAATTTCTCTACGTATTTCTGTTGTGTCATGTAGATACACTCATCTCTATATATGAATTCAATCCGAAGATAATAATGCAAAATACCTAAGTCATTTACATCAAATGTATACTTAAGCTATGCTTTAAAGTACTGAAGGTCTATATCCTTGGGACCTATCATGATCATATCATCAACATACATGATAATAATAATAATCAAAACATCTTTCTCAACTTTAACATAAAGAGTGGTAACTACATCTGAGTTTTCAAAACTAATAAATAGTAGATATAGATGTATCTTGTCATACCAAGCTCTTTGTGCTTGCTTTAGTCCATATGAAGCTTTTATAAGATTGCATACTAAATGCTCTTTAATTGTCTCTTAAAAACCATCTAGCTGCTGAGTGCAGATATCTTCATGAAGATCATTGAGAAATGTAGTTTTGATATCTAATTGGTATACTTTCCGACCAAAGAATGTAGCGAAAGAAAGTATTGTCTGTAAGACAATAGTTACGCAATATAACACAGGAGCAATAGCAGAGAAGATAACAAATATAGGAGAATCTCAACAATTTTCTACTAGCAGCAAGTACAAAGATGATGGCGTTGTCCACCCGTGCGCTCTCAAGGTAGAGCTTAAATGGTGATCTAGACAACTCTAGATAGGGAGATACAAGGTAGAGGTATGCTGGCTCAACTCAATGTCTTAGGTAGTGTAGAAGTCATGTATATATAGGATCATGGGTGGCCTGCCATGGACGGCTATACATGGGCGGTAGAGCGTGGGCGGCCACCGCCCGCGTAATTGCCATACATGGCTTAGACTGGTTGAACCGACCTAACAAATATAAATGATTTCTGACTCCGATAGGGAATATTCCATGGAATATTCCCTTTACCATCGCGCCGGGGGCGCTGCCCCCGGACCCCCGCCAGGGGGCCCGCTGGCCCCCTGGGACCCCCCAGCCGGGGCTGCTCACTGCTGCCCCGGACCCCACAATTGGGGACCCTGGTAACTCCCTTTCCTTATAATACCTTACATGGTCCAATATGACCTTCATCCAACATGCAAGTTGGGATTCCCATCAATTGGGTAATGCATGCTTGGCTTCTCCTCATAAAGGGGGCCTTACAAAATGTGCATACAATCATGAGGGGTAGACATTGATCATATAATAACACCCCCCCTCAATGTTTACCGATGATAAATCAAGTAGGTCTCGGTCCTATGCCCATCTGTTGAAGATGCTTGTTGAGTTGCTCTCTTCCAAGTGCTTTAGTGAATATGTCAGCACAATTTGCCTCTGTTAGGCAATATTCTAGCTCCACAATTTCATCTTCAATTAGCTCACGAATGTAATGGTACTGTACTTCTATGTGCTTGGTGCGAGCATGAAATACTGGGTTCTTTGCAATAGCCATACAACTTTGATTATCACACTTGAGTACAGTTGGCATATTTGATGGAAAGCCTAGATCTGCAAGAATTCTCCTTAACCAGACTGCCTCACAAGAAGCAAAACAAGCTGCTTTGTACTCTGCTTCAGTGGAGGAGAGTGCGAGAGTTGGTTGCTTCCTACTTACCCAAGAAAATATTCCTGAACCAAGTGAGAAACAATATCCAGAAACTGATTTTCTAGAATCACAATCTCCAGCCCAATCTGAATCACAATATCCTTGGAGTGTATCACCTATGGTATACAAAATACCAAAATCCAAGGTTCCTGCAATGTACCTTAGAATTCGCATTCCAGCATTCCAGTGACTCTCCTTAGGTTTGTTGGAAAACCTGCTTAACACTCCAACAGCATAGCAAATGTCTGGTCTAGTGTTGCACAAAAAAATAAGACTTCCAACGAGCTTCCTATACTTCTTAGCATCTACATCAGGCATGTTATCATCCATAGATAGCTTATGATTTACCTCCATAGGTGTGCTAGTTGGTTTGTTGTCCATCATTCCAAATGCCTTGAGAATTTCTTTGGAATATTTTTGTTGTGAGATGAAAATGCCATCCTTCCTTTGCCATACTTCAATTCCCAGACAAAAATGGAGTAGACCTAAGTCTGTCATTTCAAACTCAGTTCCCAAGCTGATCCGAGTTTGATTGATGAGTTCTTGATGATCTCCTGTAATGATCAAATCATCTACATATACAATGACAACAACTAGCTTGCTATCCCTTTTCGTTACATACAAGTTAGCATCAGAAGTACTTCTTCCGAAACCCATATTTTTGAAAAAATGATCTATTCGTTGGTACCAAGCCCGTGGAGCTTGCTTAAGTCCATACAAAGCTTTCTTCAACCTGCAAACTTTATTTTCTAAATTGGGCACCTCAAAACCTGGTGGTTGAGATACATATACCTCCTCCTTGAGGTGACCATTCAAAAATGCAGATTTGACATCCATCTGGAAAATAGGCCAAGACTTTTGTGCAGCTACTGCAAGTACCGTCCGAATAGTTGTCATGCGTGCTGTTGGTGCAAAAGTTTCTTGAACATCAAATCCTTCAATCTGTGAAAAACCCTGTGCAACTAATCGTGCCTTATACTTTTCTAATGTTCCATCAGCTTTATACTTAGCTTTCCAAATCCATTTAGTACCTATTACCTTCTTCTTTGGCGGCAAGTCGACTAGATCCCATGTATCATTTTTGAGTATACTATCATACTCAGATTGTATTGCCGCTCTCCAACCTGGATCATCAATGGCTTCTTCAATGGTGGTAGGTTCCTTTATCGAACCCATGATATCTGCCATTAGAGCCATGTTAACAATGTGTTCTAAGGCTCTTCTTTGCTCCTCTATTCTCTTTGATCTTCGTAATCCATCCGATGATGATTCTGGTACATCTACATGTGGATTGTGATCATCAAAGAGCTGTTGTGCCCACTTCGGTAGTGGCTTACGCTGTGCAGCTACAACTGGTTGGCTTTTTATTGAGGAAATTTCTCCATCAGATGTTTCCTCCTCCTCAACTTTAACCTGTCTTTTGATAGGCACAAGGTGAGATATTTCTCCGTTTGATGAGATAGTAGATTTACCTTTATCTTCTACTAAGTGTGGTCGTTCATCAAACACCACATCTCGGCTGACAAAAATCTTCCTTGCCTCAGGATCCCATCACCTGTATGCTTTAGACTCTTCACTATATCCTAGGAAGACACACTTTTTTCTTTTTGAATCCAACTTTGATCTTGTTGAATCAGGAATATGTGCATAACAGAAACAACCAAAAATTCTGAAATGCAAAACTGAAGGCTTTTTACCAGAATATGCTTCTTGAGGAGTCATCCCCTTCAGTGCTTTTGTGTAGCTTCGATTGAGGATGTACACTGCTGTATTGACTGCTTCTGCCCAGAATGAATCAGGCATGTCTTGAGCCTTCAACATACAACGAGCCATTTCAACTACTGTCCTGTTCCTGCGCTCAACAACGCCATTTTGTTGGGGTGTATGAGCTGTGGTAAGTTGCCTTTTCACACCATGCTCCTTACAGTAATTGTTGAATTCTGTTGATAAGAATTCACCTCCTCTATCTGTTCTAAATTTCTTCAGTTTCCTTCCTGATTCATTTTCTACATACTTATGCCACGTTTTAAATTTTTCAAAAGCATCAGCCTTCTCTCGAATGAAATAAACCCACATCTTTCTACTATAATCGTCGACTAACAGCAAGAAGTAGAAAGATCCTCCTAAAGCAGGTGTAGACATTTTACCGCAGAGATCAACATGTACCAACTCTAGAGGAGCTTGAGATCGATTGCTGGTCTCTCTTGGAAACGCCTTTCGTTGTTGCTTGCCCATCATACAAGCTTCACAAGGTTCCTGCAACTCTGAAAATGCAGGCAAATGAGCAACCATCCCTGTTCGTTGCATCTCCTTCAAAACTGCAAATCCCAGATGCCCAAATCGTTGGTGCCATAACCTGCTTACATCTTTATCTTCTATAGCAGTTAAAGCACTTAACTCATACAAGTTATCCCGTCGTATGCCTTTACCTACAACATTACCTGATGAATCCATGATTTCCGCACCACTCTTATTGAAGTGAACTTCGAATCCACGATCTGTTATTGCAGAAACTGACAACAAATTTCTTTTGAGTGTAGGTACATAGAGAACATCGGATAACTTTTTCTCAACACCTGGAGAAGTGATAAAAGAGATGGTTCGAGTTCCTTCAGCTGGACACTTGGAGTCATTTCCCACCACTACATTGATGGATTCCCGTAGAGGCACTAGGGAACTATACCAATCCTTTTTACTAGTCATATGGCGAGAAGCTCCACTATCTAAAATCCATGGCTCATCAACACGAGCTTGAGCAGATGAACATACCTCTTCAATAGCTACCCAAAGTTCTAGCTCTGTGTTGTTTGCAGACTCTTTGTTCTTCCATGATGATTTTATAGTCCCATTCCGTTCATCAGCTTGCTTCTTTCTGCAATCCTTGATGGCATGGCCTTTCTTTTCACAATAGAAGCAACTTCCTGTGAACTTTTTCTTCTTTGGCTTCTTCTTTGATCCCTCTGAAGAGCCTTTACCTTTTGCATTTGCTGAGAATGCAGCATCAGTTGTACTTTGCCGATTCTTCAGCCGCATCTCTTCTTCTAAAAGCATGGCACAAAACTCTTCAAATGTAAGAGGAGTTGGCCTTACCTGAGTGTTAAGGGCTGTTACTAATCCATCATACTTTGCTGGAAGAACACGTACAGATCTTCGAGCCAGCTCTTCTGGTGTTATAACAACACCAACTGCAGCCAATTGATCTTGAAGATGCTTTATCCGTTTGATAAAAGCTTCAGCCTTTTCAGAATCAGAATGCTTTTCATTTGCCAACTGATTTTCTAAATTCTGTATCCTAGTGTGGTTCTTGGTCTCATATTGTCGAGCCAATATGCCCCAAGCCTCATGTGCTTTAGTAGTATGTTGAACTAAAGTAAGCACATAATCACTTACACTAGTGACAATCGCACATAATGCATCAGCATTCCGCCTCTTCCAAGCTCGTAGAAGATCTGGATCTGGCTGAATCATCAATCTTGAATTTGCTGGATCTTCAACTGGTATAGGCTCTGGATCCAATCCCATCGGTCCCATGACAGTGTCAAGTAATTCATAGGAGTCCAAAATTGCAGAAATTTTGAACTTCCAGAGTGTATAGTTGGTTCCATCCAGCTTCCCTTCAGTGAATGCAGGTGGACGAATTCGAATAGGTGCAACATTAACATTAGCTGAAGCACCAAGACTAGTGTTCGACGATGAAGCCATCATGTGATCACTCGAATAATCTACTGATATTCTAGTCTGCTAGTAGGCTAAAATAATGATACTTCTCAAGCTATTCGAACCTTACAGCTCTGATACCATGTAAGACAATAGTTACGCAATATAACACAGGAGCAATAGCAGAGAAGATAACAAATATAGGAGAATCTCAACAATTCTCTACTAGCAGCAAGTACAAAGATGATGGCGTTGTCCACTCGTGCGCTCTCAAGGTAGAGCTTAAATGGTGATCTAGACAACTCTAGATAGGGAGATACAAGGTAGAGGTATGCTGGCTCAACTCAATGTCTTAGGTAGTGCAGAAGTCATGTATATATAGGATCATGGGTGGCCTGCCATGGACGGCTATGCATGGGCGGTAGAGCGTGGGCGGCCACCGCCCGCGTAATTGCCATACATGGCTTAGACTGGTTGAACCGACCTAATAAATATAAATGATTTCTGACTCCGATTTCTGCTCACCGCTGCCCCGGACCCCACAATTGGGGACCCTGGTAACTCCCTTCCCTTATAATACCTTACATGGTCCAATATGACCTTCATCCAACATGCAAGTTGGGATTCCCATCAATTGGGTAATGCACGCTTGGCTTCTCCTCATAAAGGGGGCCTTACAAAATGTGCATACAATCATGAGGGGTAGACATTGATCATATACTAGCATTGTCCTGACTATTGCAATTCTAGATGTAGGAGCAAAAGTCTCATCATAGTCAATACCTTTGTTTTGTGCATATCCTTTAACAAATAATCTTGCTTTATACCTATCTATGGTACCATATGATTTTCTTTTGATTTTGAAGATTCACTTAACACCAATAGCTTTCTTACCTTTGGGTAACTCACAAAGCTTCCTTGTTTGATTCTTATGAATAGAATCAATCTCTTCTTGCATAGCTTTCTTAAATATAGAAATATCTACTTCATCTTGAACACTAGGTGGTTCATTCTCAACTGAAGTAAGAGCTAAAATGTTATGAATCTCAAAATTTTTTTCATAATTTACGTGGTTTGTTTGATATCTCCTTGTTTGACTTCTAGTTCTTCCAATGTGTTCCTTGATCCCATTGTCCTCTGAGGTTTGATATAACCACTTTGGTGTACCACTAAAAAGTGATGGAATCCTTTCTGTTTCTTTAGTATCTCTTTCTTTTAGAACTCTGGAAGTTTCTCCAACTTCATAAGTCAGAACATCAAGAGGTATTGATGATGGATTAGGTACTAATGTAGGTAATGGAATTATCTATCCACCTTTATCAAGTGCATCTCTTAGGGTTTGAGAAGGTTCATCAAGATCCTTGTATGGCTGAATATAGGAATCCAAATTCCTTCTAAAAATGCACAGTCATCTACTTTTATGGAATTTGGATTTCCTTCTTATCATCATTATGAATTTCTACTATATATGCATTGTGTGAGAGTATGATATCGCCTTTATCCAGAACATATAATCTATATCCTTTGCATTCAATTGCATAACCAATAAAAAAAGCTTTAATGGCTTGTACATCAAGCTTACCACGATCCTTCTTCTCAATGTGAACATAAGGTGGGGATCTAGAAACTTTGAAATAACTCGCATTGGACTTATTCCGATGGTAAGCTTCATAACGTGTAACGACCTTCAAAGCTTTTGTGGAAGACCTAATTAGAATGTGATAAGCTGTATGTAATGCATCAAACCGAAACTTAGGAAAAAGCCTTTTGGATGACATCATAATATGCATTATCTCAACAAGTATCCTATTCTTTCTCTCCGCAACACCATTTTGTTTTGGCATGTAAGCAATAGTGAGTTGATGAGAGATAACTTTATCTTTAAGAAAAGACTTAAAGTCTTTACACATATACTCTCCTCTCTATCACTTCTTAAAATATTGATCTTTGATTGAATTTCATTTTAACCATAGCTAAGAATTTCTTAAAAGTGGGAAAAAGCTTTGACTTCACTTTAAGATTGTAAATCCATCAATATTTTGAGAAATCATCAATAAAAGTAACAAAGTATTTGAAACCTTGAACAAAATCTATTCTCATCATACCATTTATATATGAATGTATGATCTGCAACTTCCTTATGGCCCTGATGTATCCATGCTTCTTATAAGGTAGTTTGTGAAGCTTTCCTTCAAGACATCCTTCACATGACTCTACATCATCTCGTAAAGAAAATGTAGGCAAAATCTCCACCATACCTTGATCTTTCATATGCTTGAGAGTTGTGTAACGGATATGATCAAATATAGCATGTCATAACTTCATGTTCTCCTTAGGTGCAGTAGACCCAACAACATTAGCATGAATAATTTTTCATAACACAAATATGCGACTTCTGTTTTCACCTTGAACTAGACAATGCTCCTCATTAGGTGAGAGAATCTCACATGAATCTTTCTTAAAAATAACTTTATAACCATATAACAAGAAAGTAAAGATAGAGAGTAAATTCCTCTTCATGTCTAGAACATAAAGAAAATTGGAAATCGTGAAGTTTCCACCTTCTCTTGACTTAAGGTTTAATTCTCCAACGCCTCCAACATCCAAATCATGACCATCTAAAATGGTCACTCTTCTACTTGAAGAATTAGTAAGAGAAGAACATACCTTTGTGCAGCCTGTCATATGCTTAGTACCTCAAGAATAAAAAATCCAAGGATTATCTGAGATTGCATTTAATGGTGCCTGATCAAAAGCTAATTCTTCAATAGTAACACATGCATAAGAATCTACCTTTGAAGATTTAGGTTTTGGATCATCTTCAACACTTTTACGTAATGCTTTCTTCTTCTCATTAAAAATCCTTGTTTTGCATTCTACTATGGAATGACCTAGTTTCTTATAGTAATGACATACTTCTTTCTGTGAATGAGATGTAGTCGAAGACTTTTCTTTGAGTGCAGAGGAAACATTAGGGAAGGAGCGGAAGACTTAGGATTAGAAAACTTACTTTCCTTTTAGGATTGTTGACTCTTCTTTTCCTTCTTTGTCTCCTTCTTCTTTCCCTTTGATGATGATAACATGGCTTCATCATTATTTTCTATACCTTTTTTTTAATCTTTATCTTGAAGTAACAGGAATTGAAGCTCTTTAAATTAAAGTTCTCTATCTCTTTTAGAGAGAGCTAAAGAAGTAACAAAAACACGTTATGAAGATGAAAGTGTGTTTAGAAGTGTATTTATCATCTCATCATCTTAAATGTTGACTCCAACATTGAATAACTGATCTTGTAAGTCTTTGAGCCTCAAAATACGTGTCTTGATTAAGAAACTTCCATTCTTCTATTGGCTAGTTGTCTCCTTAGATGAACTTTCCTAGTAGGGTTTCTACTATGATAGAGATTCTCTAGCTCCAACCAAGCCGGTCGAGAGGTTCTGCATGACCTGATTTGAGGTATTATATGCCTCTTGACTTCCATAGAAATATATTAAAAGCGCTTGTGCATCCCTTGAATCCCATTTGGATTGCTCTTCTGTAGGAAGTAATCTGGTAGTACTACGGACTCCTGATGATGAAGTAGTTCCTTGTTCTTCACTAACCTCCTATTGAGTAGAAATGGCCTCAATAATAATAAAAATCACAGGTTTACGAGATCTTCCAACACATGAACCTTAACATACACACCTTAAGACTCAAGAAGATAATGAGTGAGAAATAAAGAGAGAATATGCGAGATTTTCAAAGTGTATGGTAAGCTAGGATGCTCACTTACACTATCTATATTCCAATGTCAAATTACAATATGTGAATATGATACAAACTCACAATATTTGAATCTAGGTAGAAATAAGAATTTGATACAAGAGATTGTGTAACTAAGAGGTATGAACACTGTGTGTGTGTGTGAATATGGAGAACTTGAACAATTTAGAATTCTTTTATAGCAAAACCAAACTCTGATTAACCTAAGTCAGAAACTATTGAATGAACAAGTAGGAACAGAAATAGACTTTTTACTCACAATAACTCAGTAAGATAGCTGGTGGTTGGCTGATAGGAACTCCTCCACATAACTCTAGAAGTAGAGCATACCTCCTCCAAGAGTGTAGAACTCTTCCTCTAAATAGAGGACCTCCTTGAACTCCACCTTAGCTTGCTAGAGCTTGAGTTGATGAACTCCATGAGAAGATTGAGTGAAAATGAAATTTGACCATAAGTATCTCTTATATAGCTTTGATCTCAATTGAAAAGAACTCTAAAAGGCTATCCTCGACAGCGATCATGTCAAAATAAAAAAGCACCTTTGTAATCATTTTCGCGAACACAAAAAATACACACTAAATTTTTTGAAAAAATATTGTGCCAAAAAACAACTTTCGCATTGGATGCTACCACTGGGTATTGAAACTGCATCGTTCGCTTACGTTTTTGAAGAGTTTGTCTTAGCCACTTTCCATGCCTCTTCCTTGTACAGAATCTACTAAAGACCATAAGTAGAACTATTGTTTGTTGAGTCTTTTGGACCTTTTTGACATTGTCTCCAACATATCATGAGAACATGGGAAAGTCATATACATAAGGAAACAACCAAAATGTGGAAATCAATCAAGGTTTTCATGTTTGTGTACAACAAAAATAGTGCACACGTATGGATACCAAGCAAGATATGCACTTTCAAATACAAATATGGAATCAAAATAATGCCAAATCCTAAACTCTTAGCTTGATTTCGAATAGCACAAACTAGTTGTTACCAAGCAACATGCCTCATTTATCGATAAAATAAAAAAGAAATATACTTACTATATTTATCAACAACTAATTTTTGCATTTCTTATATGCATAATTACACAGTCTCATGCACACATTCACATGTACTCAAAATTCTCTTATAGACCCTTCTACATCATAAAAACAATTAGAATTATTGGAAAACATTTGATTCTTCCATCATGAATGCCATCCTTCTACAACTAATTTTTGCATTTCTTATATGCATAATTACACAGTCTCATGCACACATTCACATGTACTCAAAATTCTCTTATAGACCCTTCTACATCATAAAAACGATTAGAATTATTGGAAAACATTTGATTCTTCCATCATGAATGCCTTTGAAATATGTATGCAACAAAATTCATTTTCCTCACAATTACCGTTCCTTACCACATCTTATTTGATAAAGTTGGGAATGACCACACTTCTAGAGGTACAATACTTTTGTATTGTATCTCAAGAATTGTGTTTTTTTTCATGAAAATGGAAAAATTTGTTTGGCCTATTCAACATGAAAGTCAACATCAAACTCAATGGTTTTTAGTTTCATTACAACATATGAGGGGCACGCTGATGCCGGGGGAAAAAAACCTCCTAAAGAGGGAAAAAAGTGCCCCGGTGGTCCTAGTGTGTTCACACACATCACTACCTAAATATATCAACATCTACAACTGTGACAAATGATAAAGTCTCTAGAAGGTGATACATGTATTCACTTGTCCTTAAAGGGATTTCAAGAAAAGTCCAAAAGACATAAAGGATGCTTAGACTTAAGATTGATGCAGTGAACGAGGAGCTCGCACTCATGTATAAGGAAGTGCCAAGCTATGTGGAATCAATCCATAAAAGGAAGTAAGCCCAAAGCTTTGAGGAAAGCTTCAAACTTCTCCCTAGGCAGAGCCTTTGTGAAAAGGTTTGTAATGATATCCTGCATGGGCACATATGCCAAGTTGATCTCTCCAACAGAGAACCTTGCCCTTAAATAATGATAATGCACCTCAATGTGCTTAGTGTGAGCATCGAACATAGGGTTCTTCACAATCGCCAATGCACTCTGACTATCAGTGAAGATGGTGGTGGCAAAAAATTGACCAACACCCAAATCAGCCATAAGGCGTCTGAGCCACACACACTCAACAGTCACTATGAGAGCTTCTCTATACTCAGCCTCACAACTAGAAGTGGCCACAGTAGGCTGCTTCTTGCTCAACCAAGATATACATGATCTACCAAGCATCAAGCAAAAGCCACTAGTGGACACACAAGTGTCATAGCAACCAGCCCAATCAAAGTAGAAAAAAGCATGTAAATCTGGCGTAAGTGATCCCCCTTTGGGATAAAACAATCCAAGTAGTCGAGTACCACTCAAGTAGCGAAAGATGCACTTAACTTCGTACCAATGCTTGACACCTAGGCAATGCATAAACCTGCTCAACTATGAGATATCAAATTAAATATTTGGTCGAGTAATGCATAAGTAAATCAAGCATCCAACAACTTGCTGGTAGAGAACATCATCAAATGCATCTCCAACATCATAAAGACTCAATCCTAAACCTATCTCCATAGGAGTGGCAATAGGTTTGCAGTCTTCAAGGCCAAAACACTACAATAATGTGTCACTATATTTCATTTGACATAAAGCTATTCTGCCATAAACTTGCATAAATTGAATGCACAAATAATGATGCAAATGCCCCAAATCACACATCTCAAATGAGACATGCAAATCAACCTTAAAATCAACAATATGCTTCTCATGAGGACCAGTGAGTAGCATGTCATCAACATACATAACAATGATCAGAAGCACATCATTTGCATGCTTAACAAATAAGGTGCCCTCAGTTGGATTGTTCTCAAAACCATGTGTAATGAGGTAGACATGAATCTTCTCATACCAAGCACATGGTGCTTGCTTTAAATCATATAATCCCTTCTTTAGCCTACGCACCTAGTTTTCATGCCCTTTCTACACAAAGCCATGGGGATAAAAACATACACTTCTTCATCCAAATCACCATTCAAAAATGTAGTTTTAATGTCCAACTGATGTAAATTCCAACCATGATGAGCCGCAAGTGCACAGATGCTATGAATAGTGGTTGTTCGGCAAGTAGGAGCAAAGGTCTTATCAAAATCAATGCCTCTTTCTTGAGCATAATCCTTTGCAACAAGGCTAACCTTATACCTGTCAGTTGTTCCATTAGGCTTACACTTCAGCTTGTATACCCACTTAGTGCCAATGCCCTTCTTACTAGAAGGCAAGTCACACAAAGACCAAGCACCATTTTTCATGATAGCATCATATTCAAATTGCATTGTAGGCATGAAATGTTTAGAATTTTGTGCTTCATCAAATGAAAGAGGTGCAGTCTCATCATAGAGACTAGAGGCAGCCATAGCATAGCAATCTGATGCAAAAGAGGCACTATGAGAGCCTGAACGAGTATGATATGATAGAGGTGCATCTAATTTCCTATCATGCAAAATCTGCACAACCATCTTGGCATAGTTTTTGCTTCCTCAATATCAACTCTCTCATCAATAAGTGTATCATGTAAATCTGCATAAAAAATGGAATGATTGGCATCATCACATGAAACATGTAAAGGCTCAGAAGTTGCCTCATTAGGACCAACACTAGACTGTCCACGTGTAAAAAGAGGCAGCAAGGTGTCATACATGTCTTTGGAGCTAAAAGATGTCTCCTTAGTACATGAAAGTAATGGCTGAATAGCATCTTCCACAAAAACAACATCACGGATAACCAAATTGCATTTAGTTTGTGGATGATATAGATGATAGCCTTTTCTTTTAAAATTGTACCCAACAAAAATACATTTCACTACTTTATCATCCAATTTTTTGCATTGTTGTTCAAGCACTAATGCATATGCCAAACAACCAAAAACACACAGATGAGCAACAGATTTGCGACCATGCCAAGCCTCATAAGGAGTGATAGAATCTAGTGCTTTAGTGGGACACTTGCTAAGTACATATGCTGCACACATAATAGCCTCAAGCCAGAAACTATGTGGTAAAGCTTGACTCTTGATCATACATCTTGTCATCTCCATGAGTGACCTGTTCTTTCTTCAACAACTCCATTCTGTTGAGGTGTATATGGCAGTGTACACTGATGTTTTATCCCATGTTCATCCAGAAATGCATTAAATTCGGAAGACATGTATTCCTTCCCTCGATGAGAATGAAGGGTGCCCATTTTACATGCTGATAGATTTTCAGCCTAAACCAAAAACTGTTTGAAGCACATAAACACTTCGGACTTTGCCTTCAATGGATATACCCATACATGCCTTGAAAAATCATTGATGAAAGTCATGAAGTAAAGATAGTTCCCAAAATAAGGTGTCTGCATACGACCACAAACATCACTATGAACAAGTTGCAATTTTTTAGTAGCTCGAACTGAACCATCTTTTGGAAGGAGGAATGGTGCATTTTGCCCAAAATACAGCCTTCACATACATGTTTACCCGATGCCTCAAGTTTGGGCAAAGAGGACACCATTTCAAATTTCTACAGGCATAGAAAACTAGCAAAATTTAGATGAACAAAGCGTGCATGCCAAAGCTTTGCATCTGACATAGCCTGAGAATCATGTACTGCACATGCTGAATCATTCACAGATTTTTCATAGTCATAAATAAAGCATCTGACAATGTAAAAGAACTATCATCAATTGTAGTCAAAATGATCTTACCAACTCCCATGACATGCTAAGAGGAGTTGTTGGCACATGTGATATTATTCCTTGTAGAGGAAGGCTCAAGTGAAGTGAAGAACCTGTGCTATGAGGTAATGTGCCCCACTATCAAAGTACCAAACATCTGAGTCTACTGCAGACATACACTATTCAGAAGAAGATGGGGCAAAACTGCAAATAGTAGTAAACACCCATTCTTCATTCTACACAAGATTAGCAGAATTTGTTTTCCATATAGAGGGCTCTACAAAAACCATTCTAGCCTCTTTTTTCTTTGCCTCTTTTGTAGCCAATTTTGGACAATTCTTTATGACATGATCATTTCCTTTACAGTTCTTACAAAAGAATTTCTGCTTTTTTTATTTCTTCTTATCTTTGTCTTCCTTCTTTTATGTGCAACATTTACAGATTTTTGCTTACTAGTAGATGAGCCCCATTTTATTTTTGCCCTTGTGACTAGCTAGAAAATCTTGATCTACAACATTCATAATGGACCTGTTCTACCTAGAATGATCTTCCTACATTATAATAGAGACTAACTCCTTAAATGTCAAGGCATTTGGATTGCCTTTCATCATCAAACAAAGAGCAGAAGCTATCTGATATGAATTAGGAAGACCATTCAAAAGGGTCTGCACAAGTGAGCTATCTGGTATAACTTCATCAACATAAATCAACTGTTCCTCCAAGTCTTTGATATTCGTCAGAAAACTATCCACAGAATCACCTTCAGTCATGTGCTCACTCTCTAGTTGTTTTCGGAGGTAAGAAACATGAGCCTCATTCCTTGCTTGGTAAAAAGTAGTAAGTGTATACTAAGCATCCTTAGCTCTTCTACAAGAGAGAATGTGAGGAATAATGGCAGGTTTGATAGACAGGCTATCAATGCATGTCCTTGAGCATCTCTACCATCCCAACAATTTTTCTCTATAGTAGGTGCAACAAAAATCGTAGCACAAACAGGAATCTGCAAAATATCACCATCTTTGACACCGTCTGCATCAGCTTCAATACTTGTATTTGCAGGTGAAATATGAAGTTTTTCAACACCCTACACAATATTCCATAGTCCTTTTGCAACCAATACGTGATACATCATATATGCCCATAATGGGTAATTCGTACCATCCATCTTATCCTCAACAGCCAACATACGTAATACATCATTGCTTTTAGCCATGGCCATTGACTAAAATACCTTGATGCAAAAAATTGGATGTATCTCAAAACGTTGAATAGAAATACCTTGTCGAGTTTTGCTAAACATGTAATAGACTTTCAGATGCTTATACTGGTGAACCAAAACCTATATATATCTTTGGCACAAAAAGATGAAAGAGTGTGCAAAAGCACTGTGATAGTGCATTCGGCGGCCGAAACAAACTCAGATCACGATTTCGGCACCACTAAGGGAAGCTTATTTGATCTCCTAATCACCTTAAGTATGCTCACCAAATTTTGTGTGATTCTAAGACTATGACCAGAGAGTTGTTGATGATACCCTAGATGAAGCAGCGGCCTACTTTGATACCAATTATTGGAGTTTGAGGTCTACGGAAGCACACGAACAACACGAGGAAGAAGAAAAACCTTGGAGCATGACACGCAATACTGAATGTATTACCATTAGAATGTACAAAGATAAGTAACACGTTAGGGAAATAGGAATATATACAAGCTGGGGGGAAAAACCTCCTAAAGAGGGAAAGAAGTGCCCCGACAGTCCTAGTGTGTTCACACACATCACTACCTAAATATATCAAGAATAATTGAAAAATATAAGATCATAGAATAATCAGGAACCTAACCACTATAGAAAACATAGAGGTAATTCCTTGACTGAAAATTCTTTAAAAAGGACTTAAGTAAAGGGTTCTCTATGGATTATAGCTTCTAGAATTTAAGATAAATATCATCCATAGATCAGTTTTGGATATAAAGTATGGTGGTACGGGACATTATACTTTATATTCACATTAATGTCAGAATGATGGTATCAGACATCTGAACTTAAGTTGGTAGGTATCTTTTGAACTTGAGCTCATTACTTGATGTGTACCTAAATTCTAATAGGAATTGGGACTTCATAGAGGAAGATGAAGTATATGATGGTCTTGGGTATGACTTGGAGTCACTTCAAGAACCCACAAAGAAGGACAATGCTATAGAATGAAGTAAGTAAACTTCCAGGAACTTCCTTCAAATTTGAATTAAGCTATGATACATCCAAGTAAAGATCTTTTAAAGTTATTTACTAGAAATCCTACATGGATTTTTGAAGAAAGAACTTGGAAAGATCCTTTTAAGCAAGGTAAATTCAACTAATTCAATCTAGGATAAAACACCTAGTTGAGAGTACAAATAACTGATTCAATATCTTGACTCAAATTTATGACTTTTAGTAAAGGTGTGAAGAGACTATGAAAAGGATTGAATTAGAAATTAACATAATTGAAGTTATACTTAGTTAATCCTAAAACACCTTGTTGATAACCATGTGATTCTCAAGAGATTGAAAGGGATTAACTTAGTAATCAAGACAATTGAAGCATCCTTGGTCTAGACTAAAGTAAATATCATCACGAGTCACAAAGCTTGGTAGCTTAGGACATCAATGTTTTATATCACTAGAGTTTGATAGATGGATGATGGTTTAACTTTATCCAAAGAATCTTTTTGAGAATTCTATTTATCTTATAAAGATACAAATAGTGCTTCAAACCACTTGACTAGAATAAATCCTTAAAGTTTTGTGTCTCCTCTAGTTTGACTCAAATCATGTTAGTGCCTTAAAAGTTGTATCAGTTAGACAGAGTTTTAGTTCTTCCTTCCCTCTTTTTCATAGCTTACGTTTGACGTTGAAGGAATCCTATAAATCATTTCTAGACCAGGTTCAACTGTATGGAGTTTGTAACCAAATTAAACATCAAAGGTGGATGTTATATACAAAAACCATTTAGTTTTAGAAGACACTTGAGTTTATGAAAACTCATTCATCCATCGAGTTTTGTTTCATGATCGGTGGATGAGGAAGGAATCTAAAAGATTTTGAGTAAGACTCTTGAAGATAAAAAAGTTAGGATTATTTTTCTTAGTTATTGCAGTTCCAAAGAATTCAAGTCTATGAGGTAAATCATATTGATTTATTAACTAAAGTTGGATGAGCAAAGAGGCAAAGGAAACACTTTGTTCGTACATTCTACCTAGAGTTTAAAGCCCAATAGCACATGGTAATCTTGTAATTGGGAAAAGAAATCAACAGGTATTGTTTAAGAAGCGCAACATGGTCAAAAACATCTAAATTAGATGTTTTGATCAATCTCAACTTAAGAAGACCTCTCTTGAACTAGTTAGAGAGATCCATTTCTTTTGCTAGTTCCATGCACTAGTACTACATAGAAATGGACTCAGATAAAAAATTAGTTAGAAAGTATATGATTCCACCTATGTTATATATTTGTACAAAGGATGGCTAGTTTGCGCACAATGAAATCGTTTGAACTATTTAGGGATCTTTTAATACACCCTTATCATTTCTCCATACATTGCATCTAAATCAATCACTTACATGCAAAGCCAGATGGTTTTTAGAATTACTTGGGTAGGGATTAGCCCACAAGTGTATTCTCCTCTTTTTATATCCAACTTCTACACATTTTCAAGGACAAAAATGTTTAAAGGGGGGAAGAATGTTGTATAACTATGGGTTCACATAGAAAAAGACATGGGTTTTGAGGATCCAAAGTCACTTGGAGAACCCTTTGAGATTATTGAGAAACTATTGGGAAAATATCTCCAAGACAATGGTTTGAATCCTTGAGCTATTTGGATTTATTTACTCCCTAGTTGAAGGGTTTTGAGCCTTAGGATTGATATTTCCTAAGGGTATGGTATTCAACCCATGGGAGGCCTCTCAAGACTTTGGATTTGTACATATAAGCTTGGAAGCAATCCTTTTAGAAGTCACATGAAGGCCATGTGATTCCATGTGATTTTTAAGGTTGGAAGCCCTTGGATTGGCATCCATGTGGGGGGGGGGGGGGGGCCTTGGAAACCTAGAGGTATGTATGGGTGGAGTTGCTTGGGTAGATATGTGCATCTCTCACCCCTTGTGGGCTTAGACATTATGCTCTTGAGTAGCTAGACTATTATTTAGGCGTCATAGTTAGATTATCTTTTATGTGTATGTGTATGTGTATGTGTATGTGTATGTGTATGTGTATGTGTATTTGTATGTGTATGCTTATGCATATGCGTATGCGTATGCATATGCATATGTGTATGTGTATGTGTATGTGTATATGTATGTTTTATGTGTATGTGTATGTGTATGTGTATGTGTATGTGTATGTGTATGTGTATGTGTATGTGTATGTGTATGTGTATGTGTATGTGTATGTGTATGTGTATGTGTATGTGTATGTGTATGTGTATTTTTGTGTGCATGTGCATGTGCATGTTCGTGTGCATGCACGTGTGCATGTGCATGTGTGTGCATGTGCATGCATGTACGCATGTGCATGCGTGTGTGCATGTGCATGTGTATGTGCATGTGCATGTGCATGTGTATGTGTATGTGCATGTGTATGTGTATGTGTATGTGTATGTGTATGTGTATGTGTATGTGTATGTGTATGTATATGTGTACGACCAATGAGCCGAGTTGATTCCACATGGCTACCAACCTAGCATAGTGCACAACACACAAGCATAATATACACATGACATATGAAAACGATCCCATAGAAAGGTTGGATGCGGCTCGTGGTCCTGACGGCCCAGCGAAGATAGCTCCACCTACCTACCAACCCACTATGGCACATCGCTAGCATGTAGATACATACTTCACATTCCAAGGCTATGGTGAAACTAGCTATGGCTTGTGGAACTAACCAGCTAGTTAGGATGATCCCACCCACCTACTAGCCCACGATAGCACATTGGTGCACATACATACAAATTTTTATTTTATTTTATTTATTTATTTATTTTCACTTTCCCAAGTCTTGAGAATAAGGGAGAAAAAGAAACAATTTTAGCCCAACCTTTCCCACACAATAACACACACACATATATACCCTAACCTTTTGATAGATCAACTTTCCCCTTGCCTCACTCTCTCAGTCATAGATACTACATATGCATAGTTGACTTGACCCTCCCAAGTAAATACAAGTGGCTACACTCTTGAGTCACTCATACGCCCATCCTCGAATGGTCACATGATGTAAGTATCCTAGAGGTATCATCTAGTCTATTCTTGTGCTCGTCTCTCATCAAATTTCCTAGCACGATTCCAATTTAGATTCGAGAGCTCCATCATCACTACCTATCATCATTTGGTCTACCCAAACCCAATTGATATTGTTTTCCCGTTAGGCATTTCTTGAGTGGGGTCATAATAAAAATATATACCCTCTATGCATCCCGCCCATTCAAGAAAATATCTCTCAAACCATGGAACATGGAAGCTAATATCTAATCCCTAGTTGAGAAAACATACCAACCAGTAACCTTCCTCTACATCATACTCCATCTCCAAGCTCTCAACGGATATGTCCATTTTTGCCAGTGCTTGGTCTGAAAAAAAAAACCATGAGGTCGAACAAGAACCTTCTTTCACCTAGTTCCGAATAATCTTATGTGAAAACACATTTGATTTATTAGCTTTTTTCTTTTTTTATTTTTTTAACAAATTCTAATTATTCAAAGATAAGAAAAGGAAGACGAATATAGATACATATATACAAGTTTTCTTCAAGAGTACAATTCCCTCAATTCTTGCTCCTCTGCTCTTTCACTCTCATTTCCTAATTAAAATATGGTTTGACACAAAACAACTTTACTTTTACCGGAGCATTTTCTCGGCCAATATCTTGTATCTGTGATGAAACATTTGGATTCACTTCCACTACCTTAAATGGGCCCACCCACCTAATTTGCAATTTCGTGAGAAATTTGTAGTATTTGCTATCATAAACCACTACTAGATCATCTTCTTTTAATGCACACATTCTACATTTTTTGTTGTGCTTGTCCTTTCGCCCTCTTTGAATTGCATCGAGGCTTTGTTGCACTAACAACCTTTTCTCCTCTAACTTGACCATTTGAGTGTATCTTTCTTTTAATGATTCCTCTTTTCCCAATCTACCTTCGATGGCTGCCTTGTGTAAGGACTTCTTTCTTTATTGAAAAAATAGCCTCTTCTCCATAGACTAGTGTAAACAAAGTGCATTTTGTTGTCACTCGGTAGGATATTCGATATACCCATAAATTCTTTGGAACTGGTTCATCCCAATCTCCCTTATGAGCAACCATTGTCTATGTCAAGATTTTGTTCCATTATCTTATTAGTAACTCTGACCAGGCCATTTGCCTTTTGATAATGTGGCATTGTTTTTCTATGTTTGATTTTATATAGATTCACTAGTTCATCAATCAATTTGTTGGAAAAATGTGAATCTCTATCGCTGACTATCTCCGAGGGACATTGGAACCACATAATTACTTGCTCATATAGGAACGTTCCACATCGATGGTCTGATATGTCTTAAGAGCTTTTGCCTCTACCCATTTTGTGACATAATCCGTGCATGCCAAGATATATCTATTTGACTTATGTCTTGAGGGTGAATTGATGGGACCCATGAAGTCTATTCCCCATTTCTTGAAGGTTTTCCAAGCCAAAATGGGCATAAGACGGGCTGCATGGGTTAGTGTAGCATTGCCCATCGTTGGCACTTATCACACTTTTTATAATAATCATGACAATATTTGAATAGGGTTGGCCACCAATACCTCGCCATCGTATTTTTTTGTTTGTTAGATATCCTACAAAGTGCCCGCCATAAGGCTCATCATGTAAAGCCTTTAGCAAAGTGTTTGCCTCCTCTTCTTTGTGGGTGAAATTTACCCAAGCCTACATGCTTGATATGCTTGATATGATGTTCATTTTTGTAGACATATGGACACCTCTTGTAAAAGAGTACATTTTATCTCTTGTAATTATAAAAGAAAGAATTGCTTAAGTCATCCATGATGTAAAACCAAAATTCATGGCTGCTAATACCTAAAATCAAGAATACATTAGCTGAGGGAATATTTCCTAATTGCTAGCATCACTTTTAGGTGAATTCATTTGAATTAAAATTCAAAACTACTTCCAAAAGTAGCTATAAAAGGAGCAAGAAGGAAGTTGCCAAAGGAGTGCTTGATTCATGCCCATTTGTAGAGATTGAAGAGGTTACTCAACAGCTCCATCATTCTATTCCCACTATGCAAGTATTCATTTCCAATGAGGTTGTAATTATATGTGAATCTATACATCATCATTTACTTCTTTTCTGATTCGTTCTATGCTATACTCACTCAAAATAGTACACTTCTGAAGCTCATACCTTGGGCTATACGTAAACTTTTCAGAGATTTAAAGTGCATTTGATATCTCTCTACACCTAGTTTATGCTCACAGAATTTCATGTCCATTGGATTTACAATTTGTGAGAAATCTGCATTTTACTGCTCATAGGTCTATCTCTATAGAGCCCGAAAATTGTAGGAGTGTTCTAGATTTTGCTAAAATGTTTTCTCAGCGCTCACTTAATGAATTGAAGTGTTTTTACTTGGATTGAGACGGTTGCTAAGTCTATTTTCTATTTCCAAAAGGAATATCTCTAATTCCTACCAAATGGAGAGCACTATTCATTTTTTCTAGTAGGTGTATGTACAAAAGTTGCAAGTTTTGGGAGCTAGTCATTTTGCAACTAGTCTGTCTTGACTCAAACTTTTGAGATACTTGTTCCAAATTGCTTGGGTGATTTTTTTGTGGATTTCGGAAGCTCAAAGGGTCTAATAACCAACTCTGAAGTCTCAGTTGGCTGGTGTGAAGCTGGTTGTAGTAGCACCAATTCATCTTCAGGTTGCATCAACCATCTCTCTCCACAGTGGTATCAGAGCATAGTCAATCAACATGGGAGATGGATTTCCATCAACAATTGACAAATTGGATAGAAACAACTAACCAACATGGTCTCTAAGCATGGAGGCTTATCTTCAAGGGAGGAATCTATTTGGAAACACATCTAGAGATGAAGCCATGCCAACCATGAGGAACAAAGGGCAACCATCACATGAAGAAGAGGAAAGACTTTCAAATTGGTGTTCAAAGGATGCACTTGCAAGGTCTTGTATTGTAAACTCAATCTCTGATTTTCTTTCACCTCATGTCAAGGGATGCAAGACATCAAGAGAGACTTGTAATGCACTTGCGTCTTTCTTCTCATCCAATACTCAAGCAAGGAAGAACCAATTGTGGACGGAGTTCACAACAATGAAGAAAATCCCCAAGCAAAGTGTGACTAATTATGTCACAAAGATGAAGGAGATTTCAGATCAACTTGGAAGTATTGGAGAGGTCATTTAAGAGGAACAAATCATTAGACAAATCATAAATGGAATCAAAGCAGATGACAAGTGGGAGTCCTTCACAACAACCATGGATTTGTACATGAATATGCATGTACCCGATCTCAACGCACTCATGGGCTAGCTCTTCACTCATGAAGCAAATATTAGCAAAGGTGGTGAGTCCTCAAGAGGTAATCAAACTTTTTCCTTATATTCTGATAAATCTAAGGTCAAGGACAAGTCAAAGAATAAGAAGAATGAAGATGAAGGTAGCTCTTTCCAAGCAAACTTTGCAGGTAGAGGAAGAGCTAGAGGTGGAAACCAAGGTAGGGGGAGATTCTAATCATCTCAACCTTGCAATATATGTGGCTTATCTAATCATACTACTGAAGAATGTTTCAAGAACCCAAGTAACTCATGAGGAAGAGGATTCAATAGAGGTGGCAATGGATCAAAAAAAGGTAGATACAATGGAGGCTACAACAACAACTATAACAACAATTACAACAACAACAACTATCAAAGTGCCCATAGAGGAAGAAGAGATTACAATAACTATGCAGAGGGCCAAAGTCAAGAAGATTTATTATTGATTATGCATCTATCAGTGAAGAAGGGTAAGGATGATGATCACATCTTTACATTGATTCGCGATGCTCAAATCATGTAGCAAGAAATGTGGCTTTACTTTCTTATTTGGAAGATCCTCACAACAAACATGAAGTGCAAATAGGAGATGATACAAAGCACTCGGTGGAAAAGATAGGTAATGTGAAGACATCAGATGGGAATATGAACCTCTTAAGCAAAGTCTTGTATGTCCCTACAATTACCAAAAATTTAATAAGTGTTTCGCAGATTGTTGAAAAAGGATTGCAGGTTAGATTCAACCGATTTGGAGCATATGTCAAAGACCCAAGGCAAGGCTTTAGAAGGATTGCCAAAGGAGAAAAGACAGGAAGGCTTTTCACTTTTGAAGTGGAAGATACAAAGAATATAGCCTCATTTAGCTATGGATCTCAAACTCTCACAGAGTTGGAGGTATGGCACAAAAGGCTTGCTCACATTGGTGATAGGACACTCAAACAAATTTGCAGGGACCAAAGTGTACTTAGTTTGCCTGATATCACAAGGAAACACATGATTTATAAGTGTGAAGCTTGTCAACTTGGTTAGGCCCATACACAAGCTTTCAATAAGAAGGGATATGTGTATCAAAATCTTTTGGATCTAGTGCACACGGATGTGTGGGGTCCAAGTAAGGAGCCATCTATATCAGGCTCAAGATATTATGTGTCTTTCATAGATGATTGTAGCAGGTGGACCATTCTGCTTTTCATGAAGCACAAGGATGAAGTTTTTGATTGCTTTAAGAAGCATGTTGCTCTTGTTGAAAACCAAACAGGTAGGACTTTGAAAAGACTCAGATCAGATGGTGGATGAGAATAATTCTCTTGTGAATTTGATGCCTACCTGAATGAAAGAGGCATTAAAAGAGAAGTCACTACAAGGTATACACCCAAACTCAATGGTGTAGCAGAGAGGAGAAACAGAGCTATTGTTGAAACTGCAAGGTCCATGCTCAATGAAAAGGGATTGCCAAACTACCTATGGGTAGAGGTTGTGTCTATAGCCACAATCTCATAAATAGACTTCCATCTAAGTCACTAGATGGAACCACTCCATATGAAGTGTGGAATGGAAGAAGACGTAGTCTAGAGCATCGAAAATCTTTGGATGCTTAGCCTATGCTCACATTCCTTCTCAAGTAAGAGGGAAATTGGATCCCAAGGCAGAGAAGTGCATATTTATTGGTTATGATCAAAACCAAAAAGAATATAGATTGTACAACCTAACCAATAAAGGACTTTATGTGAGTAGAGATGTAATTTTTTATGAGAACAAATCAGGTTTGATGATGATAGGAAAGCTAAGCTGCCGGATGACTTGGATGAACATTTTCCATCACTTCAACCAAAGGAGCCAAAGCAAATTGAAGAAAGTGATTCGGAGATTGACCTAGAAGACTTGGAAAGACCAAAGCTATGGAAGAACAAAGGTAAAGCAAAGATGCAAGATGCTACATATGGACCCAAGAGCTCACATCAACCACTTAGAAGGTCTTCAAGGGAGAAGAAGAAACTAGAGAGGTATGGTTATGATACTTCTTTGGTCACCAACACTCAATCTACATTGCAAAGGATTCAACCAATGACCTACATTTGAAGAAGCACAAAGCAAGAAAGATTGGAGAGATGCAATGGATGAGAATGAGACTTGGGAGCTTGTACCTAACAAGCCATCTATGAAGGTAATTAGATCTGGATGGATATACAAAATAAAGAGGAATCCAGATGGAAGTATAAATAGACATAAAGCAAGGTTAGTTGCTAAAGGGTTTGCTCAAACCCATGGTATTGATTATGAGGAGACTTTCTCTCCTGTTGCAAAAATGCCTACAATTAGGGTTCTCATTAGTCTTGCTGCATCTAGAAATTGGAAGCTCTATCAATTGATGTAAAGAATGCTTTCTTAAATGGATGGATTTCACAGGAAGTGTATATGGCACAACCTCCTAGATATGATGATGCACATCATCCTAACTATTTATGCAAATTAAAGAAAGCCTTGTATGGATTGAAGCAAGCTCCAAGAGCTTGGAATTTCAGATTGATGAATTATTTGCAGGACCAAGGATTCAAAGCTAACAAGGTGGATAACTCTTTATTCATAAAGAGGAATGGATCTGAAGTAATCTATCTATGTGTGTATGTTGATGATATCATTATCACATGGAATGATCTTGAAGGGATCAAATAGGTAAAGAGTTAAATGAAGGAGGAGTTCAAAATAAGTGATCTTGGACCACTCACTTATTTTCTTTGATTGGAGTTAATCTACACAAGTTCAGGTATATACATCACACAATGGAAGTATGTGCATGACATGCTCATCAAGTTCAAGATGGATAACACCAAGTGTGCAGGTACACCTATTGAGCAAAATCATAAGCTTAGTGCTTATGAAGGAGAGCCAATTGAAGACAACACAAGCTATCAAAGCTTGGTTGGAAGTTTGAACTATGCAACACTCACAAGGGTGCATATATGCTATAGTGTTAGCATATTGAGTTAGTTTATGCAAAAGCCGAGAAGACCACATAAGGAAGCTGCCAAGAGAGTCCTCAAGTACCTAAAGGGGACCATGAATGAAGGATTGTTTTATCCATTTACTTCATATATTGAGCTAAATTTCTACTCAAATGCAGATTGGTCCAGATCTAGAGATGATAGAAGAAGCACATCTCGGTATGTATCATTTGCAGGTGCAAAAATCATTTCTTGGTCATCCAAGAAGGAAACAATAGTGGCATTATCTTCTGTTGAACCCGAATATAGAGGTTTGGCTAGTGCAACTCAAGAAATCATGTGGTTAAAATCTTTGTATAAAGATCTTGGACTTCATTCTTCAACGCCTCACATTTTTTGTGACAACACAAGCTCACTACATCTTGCAGCTGATCCGGTATACCATGCTAGAACCAAGCATATTGAAGTAAACTACCATTATGTAAGGGAGAAGCTAATGAGCAAGGATATTCAACTATCCTATGTCTCTACAGATATGCAATGTGCAGACATGTTGACTAAAGCTCTTGATGGTACAAAATCGAGTAGATTCAAGTTGATGATTGGCTTGCAAGAAATCAAGGACAATTGAAGACTTATTTGGAGGCCAAGCATGCTAGGATTGAAGGGGAGCTGCTGGTGCATTTTACCCAAGCTTACATGCTTGATATGCTTGACATGATGTTCATTTGTGTAGACATATGAACACCTCTTGTAAAAGAGTACATTTTATCTCTTGTAATTGTAAAAGAAAGAATGGCTTAAGTCATCCATGATGTAAAAAGCAAATTCATGGCTCTAACTACCAAAAACCATGAATGCATTAGCTGAGGGAATATTTCCTAATTCCTAGCATCACTTTTAGGTGAATTCATTTGAATTCAAATTCAAAACTACCTCCAAAAGTAGCTATAAAAGGAGCGAGAAGGAAGTTGCCAAAGGAGTGCTTGATTCGTGCCCATTTCATGCCCATTTGTAGAGATTGAAGATCTTAATCCATAGCTCTATCATTGTGCAAGTATTCATTGACAATGAGGTTGTAATTATATGTGAATCTATACATTCATCATTTACTTCTTCTCTAATGTGTTCTCTGCTATGCTCACTCAGAATAGTACACTTCAGAAGCTCATATCTCGGGCTATACATAACCTTTTTCAGTGTTTTAAAGTGCATTGGATATCTCTCTAAGCCTAGTTTATGCTCGCAAAATTTCATGTCATTGGATTTACAATTTGTGAGAAATTTGCATTTTACTGCTCACTGGTCTATCTCTACAGAGCCCAAAAATGGCAGGAGTGTTCCAGATTTTGCTAGAACGTTTTCACATTGGTTAGTTGATGAATTGAAGTGTTTTTACTTGGATTGAGACGCTTGCTAAGTCTATTTGCTATGCCCAAAAGGAATGTTTCTAATTCCTACGAGATTGAGAGCACTATTCATTTTTTCTAGGAGGTGTATATACAAAAATAGCAAGTTTTGGGAGCTAGTCATTTTGCAACTAGTCTGTCTTGACTAAAACTTTTGAGATACTTGTTCCAAAGCACTTTGGGTGATTTTTTTGTGGATTTAGGAAGCTCAAAGGGTCTACTAGCCAACTCTAAAGTCTTAGTTGGCTGGTGTGAAGCTAGTTGTAGCAGCACCAATTCATCTTCAGGTTGCATCCACCATCTCTCTCCACATTCTTCAAGACATCTCCTATAAATACTTTCATGAATGAAATATAGATATAGTTGACTGCCAATGATGTTGTGGAAATTTTCCAAGGATAATAGCTCATGGTTTTCTCTTTTTGTGGCTTTTGGAGGATATTTGGATGTATACATAAAATTTACCAATGTATACATAAAATTTACCAAGTAGGCATATCATGGATTTTTTTCTTCTATGTGTAATAAGTTTCCATTTAGGGTGTCATTGGGTATGCCTGAGATTAGTTCCTAATTTACTATCCTGGACATATGATCTACCAATATATGAACTTTTTGTGGCTTGGTCACTACCTTGAAGTGGAATTCTTGTAGAAGAAGCATCCACTACATTAGCCAACCCATTAAATCTAGTTTTTTGATGATATATTTCAAGGCTTCATGATCCACATAAATTATAAAGTGCTCCCCATTAGGTATTTTCTATATTTGTTCAATGTGAAGATCATTGATAGACATTCATTTTTTGTTGAAGTGTAGTTTCTTTTAGCACTATTAAGATTTTTTCTTGCATAATAAATTGGGTGGTCCAACTTCTTTTCATCAACTTGACAAAGTAGTACCCCTACCACAACATGACATGCATCCATATGCACATGAAACTCTTTTGTCCAATCAGATGCTACCAAGATTGGTGCATTCATCAACTTATCTTTTATGGAATCAAATGCTATCTGGCATTCCATGGTCCATTAAAATTGTTGATCGTTTCCTAAAATTTGTGTTAATGGTTAAGCTATCAAAGCAAAATTTAGTATAAAGCACCGATAATAGTTAGCATGTCCCAAAAATCCCATGAGTCGTTGCAATTTTTGAGGAGATGCAAGTTGTAAAATTTTCTCTACTTTATCCTCATCCATAGAGATTCCTTTCTAAAAAATCTCATGTCCCAAGAGCAATCCTCTTCTGACTGCAAATAAATATTTTTCAGGATTGAGTGCTATTCCTCTCTCAATGCTCCTTTTTAAGACTTCTTAGATTTGGTCACTCATATTATTCTCATCTCTTTAGATGGAAAAATCAGCCAATTAGATCTCCATCCAATCTTGCATATAATCTTGATATGCCACTATCATCACTCATTGAAATGTGGCAGGGGCATTACACAAACCAAATGGCATGACATGGTATGTATATGTCCCCCACTCAATGGTAAAAATGGTCTTTGGATAATCTTCTTCATATATTTCCACGTGGTTATATTCATTGACACCATCTAGGAAAGAGGACAATTTATGGCCAGCTACCTATCCAAGGTTTGGTGAGTGAAAGGTAACAAAAAATGATCCTTCTTAGTCTGCTCATTCAATATTTGATAATCTATACAAATGCAAAATTTGTTGTTCTTCTTTGGGACAACCATAATAGGTGATAACCATTCACTGAATGCAATAGGTTGTATAAATCTTCCCTCAAACATCTTGCTCAATTTATCCTTATTTAATTATGAGTAATTTGGATTGGTTCTCTTGAGACATTGATAAATTGGTCTTATTCTGACTTCTAGGTTGATGTAGTGCTCAAAAATCTGCACATTGATTCCTCTTATATTGCTATATGTCCATGCAAAGGTAGTGTGGTACCTATTTAGCAGTTCTTTTATCTTCTCTCTTATTTCTTCATTCAATTCTATTCCCAAATTCAAAAATGTGTCAATGGCTCCTTCCTATTTTTCAATACTATCTTCTCTCAAGTATTTCTCACCTTTGGAAATAGGCCTAATCAAACAATGTTCTCTAGTTTTACATGTGTTGCTAGCCTTTAAATAATGAGCATTTTCTTTCTCTATCAAACTCATCTTATTTAATTCAACTCTCGCAAGAGCCTTTTGTACCTTTTGTTCTTTGCTCATCACCATCATCAACTCTAGCTGTCTCTTTTGAACTTTTGCTTCGAGCATCGAAATTCTTTCTCTCAGCTTTTGTATTTCTAATATTATTGTGGATTCAGGCTTGAATTCCCTTTGTATAGTTCCTAGATCTGCAAACTCATTGGTTTCACCCCTCCTCAAATTAACATTCATCATATAGCATACAAACTAGCTGGTACCTGTCAGCCATCCAAGTAGCTCATTATCAGAGTCTTCCTTATACAATAGGAGGTTTACATACTCCCCTAATCCATTGCTTTTCACCTCATGTAATTGTAAGTTGTAACCATCTTTAGGCACATCTTTATACTATTCCATGTTTAAGGAGAGTCTTGCTTGAACTTTCTCATTAGGTCCTTTTTCTCTTGCCTTTATTTCTTCTTCACTAGTAGGTATAAACTTCTTGACAATTGAATTGGAAGAGACTTGGCTCTAAACATGATCTGATTTAGGACCAATGGTGATGAAGACTATGCGCTAGTCATGCACACAACTAGCTTGTACTGACCATGGCCTTCCTAGTAATATGGAAAACGTGGACTCCCCAATCCTAGGTTTGACTACTAGGTAGTCTATATATACATTAACCCCCTGACAACCATACTTATAATCTTCAAAATTCCCACCGAATTGACTTGAGTTTAATCAGCCATGCATAGAGACATTGGTGCATCCTCTAATTGGGTAAGCCCTAGATCTTTCATCATATGTTCTATCATTAAGTTTATTGCTAATCCACTATCTAGTTTGACACTGAGAATTGCATAAAACTTGATTTCCACTATCATCGTAGGGGCATTTGAATCAATTTGAGTTGTATTGCTTTGGATAATGCCTTCGGCCTCCTTCTCATTATTTCTCTTTCCTCGAGATCTTCAGGGTTTCCTTATATACTCCTTATAAATTTTTTTCCTACATATAGAGGTGCACTTTAATAATGTCCCCATATGTAACATTTGTTTTTTCTCAGCCAGCCATCATACAATATCAATTTCTTCCTCATTTTGTTTTCTATTTTAGGGTCTCAATATCTCCTTCAAGGAATGGGGGGTCACTAGCTATGAATTTTCTTGTAACTGGATATATGGTTTTCTCTTCACTACCCTCTTCCAATATTCCTTATCTAAATGTCTTCTCTTCCTCTTTTCTTTCCAATTCAATATGCTCATGTGTACCATCATTTACTATGGGTGCGTCTTTCTTTCCTATGTCACATGTGGCATATTCTCGTGTTTGTGTAACGACCACCACCATAGGTTCTCTCTACTTGTTGCCACCTTTGTTTACATATACAAAGTGAGTAAAGGAGCTTGGTCCTTCTCTCGCTCCTAGTGCCCTAAAAACCACTCATACTGTGGGAACTTATTCTTGCATGTTATGAATGTTGGGAAAAGATGGATGGACACTCCAAGAAATGAGTAGGTACTACCAATCCCTGCTTTGTACTAGCCCCTTCTTGCTTCATAGTTAAGTTTTAGGCCCTCTTAGCTTTCCAATGACACTAACAAGTGCCTATGTACTTTGGAAATGATGTGAGAAATGATTGATCCAAAACAGACTACTTCCAAGTTGAAGGATCAATGAAAACCTTCTATTTTTCTTCACACACCTATTACTTGTTAAGCTCAGTGCTTCTAGTATAGTAGGAATTAGAAAACTTCCTTGTTGAGATTTAAAATTAGCTTAACTAGCTAATGATTCCAAGTAGAATAACTTAAAATGATGCACCATACACAGAGCAATCAATTTAGCATTCAAATCATTACCCCCGATTTTTTAGGACCTCTGTAGAGTTTGACCAGTGGGTATGTCAACATGCTTTTCTCCAAATTTGCTAAATGGATTAACTTAAAAATTTGGGAGCATGTAGAGGACTTAGAGCTGATTGCAACAAGCTATAGAACATTGAAAATGGTGAAGAAAGGAGTGAGATATGAGTAGTACAATATGATTGTTTTGAGTAGCTATGACAGAGAGACCATAGATGAAAGTATTGATCTATTGTATTAGAACACAATGTTGTACATAATCATTGGCATGATAATCAATGCGTAATGGTAATGAGTAGTGTAGGCTATGAAGTGAGCCTCACTCGCTTACAAAGTAATTAGCAAGAACTCGGAATTGAAGTGATCTATGCCGTGAGTTTTTTCAATCATCTTTTATAGATGAGTCATTTGAATTTTGAATTTGAATTCTTCATTGGGTATCACTAAAAGTGATCCTCTAATCTAGGAGATATTCTCTCCGAATAAAGTCATGGCTTTTTTTTTAACAAACTCCACGAGTTTAGTGTTAGCTAAAAATATTCCTTCAAGCCAAATTGACTTTTACAAATAGTAAAAGGTAAAGGCTTCATAGCAATGGTTTCCATGGAGCTTCAATTAGTTGCACATAAACTCTAGCCAAATGTGTAGGCTTGGTATTTGCACCAACAATGAATGGTTTGTATTTTGACATCCACATAATTTGAGGACGCTTTTAGACCTTTTTCTTTGCTTGTTGGCTCTCTTTAGCCGATAGGCCTCCTCATAATGAACCTCTCCATTGCAATGCTTGCATAACATAGTAAATCCAATGGGATTCTTTTCATTTGGACATACTCAAGCTATGTGTTCGTTGCCTCCGCATCTCAAACATTGGATTGGAGCAGCTGGTCCTCTTCGTTCTTGTATTGCCTCCCTCGGATAGCCACCTCTCTGACCTTGAGCACTCTAACCATATGATTGTCTCATTTCCCAAAAAGTTATAGGAGGTTCACTTTGGGCAGGCAATCCTATGTAAAGGTGATCCCTTGTATTCAAAGTCCACATGTTCCCTCCTTCATAGGCCATTTTTCGATGAATTGATCTTTCGTATGATTCTGCTTGTTACAAAAGGTGTAAAACCTCCTTGGTGGGGGCCTATCAGTAATCAATCTTGAGACAATATGGTGCTCAGTAGCTATCTGGACATAGCCATGGCATTTCTTGCATCATATGCCATCTAAACACGAACATCGTAGATCAAACAAATGTTCATACATTGCCCAACTAGAGAAAATGGAAATCAAATTCGTTGAAGCTGAAATATAGCAACAAACCTTTGACATGCAATTCTAAAACCTTTAAATTTTGTAGCACAACTCTTTCCCGGTAGCTTCACAACCTCTCCCCCCTAGGATGTCATAACGCCTCCACTATTATCTATTCACCATGCTGAGCGTGCAATCTCCAGACTCTATTTCCAATCATTAGTCTTCCATATTCTCCCCCTGCTCCCTTCCATTTGACAAAGAGTGAAAAAAACTTGACAGCACACCCCGCCTTCTCCCCTGTTCCCTCGAACAGAGAAGGAGACCCCCCAGATGCATGCAACCACTCTTTGTCTATTGCATTCCCTCCCTAGCACCATTATCTTTGCCACCTGATGCAAAATGGGTCTGCCTTCTCTTGTCGCAAATCTGCCTAAAAAAAAGGAATGAAATTACCTCCATATTGGCTTCTGACAAATGGTCCTACTACATATCATTGACTCGGAGTCATGCATATGCATTTACCCTTCACTACTGATGTGCTTATGTCCAATGCTCGTCTGTAACAACAATTATATATGATATATTATCAAATTGTATATGGTATGTCTGGCTTATGTGTTTGTGCTTTGGATAGAAATTATTCCCATCGCTACTATTACTGTAAGGTTTCATGTGAAGGCCCTCCTTGTACATGTGATCAATACATTTGATTGCCTCTCCAAGTCCATGCTTCACATATGCTAGTAGCATTAGTGCATTCCAAGCAATACATCTTGATGTTTAAAGAGCAATGAAAACTTGTTGAGCTCTATTCAAAGAGCTATAGCTTGCGTACATAATCACCAATGTGCTTCCCACAAAATGGCCCATCATCAACCACCCAATTCGTTCTATATTAGTATGTAGCAACTCGTTCTTGCATGAGGCTCTACCAATGCCACAATCTTTCAAAAAATGGAGCATTGTGATAGCATCCAGCTGATTCCATTGTCCACCATTTGCTCAAGGTAGTTGATTGCCTAATTTCCACGACCATGCTTAGCATATCTAGTAATCAATGCATTTTAGGAAGCAACATGAGGAGCATCTGGCTGCATCACTTCAAGATCCTACAATTCAGCTTCTCCATGTGAACATTGAACACAACTCAATGGGAGCATCTGTAATCGATGAGGATGTGGTCTATGTTCCTCTCCATAAATTCTCCATGGACTTCCTAGTGCATTTGCTAGGCGAGATCCTTGCCAGGTTGGTGCCAACAATCCTTGTGATTCCCACTAGAAGAGCAACCTTTGGTCTTCCATCCGATCGTATTTCTATATCAAAACGTTCATGACATCGAAGTGCAGTCTTTTATGATATGAAATTTTTATTTACGAACTTCATTCAAATGTATCGACAGCTTTTCCATTTTGCAAAACACATGCAAACAAACATTTTTTCATACCAAAATAGAATCATATTAGTGCAAAAAAGTTGGATTTTTTATTGGCTAACAAGAAGCCCCACTATTTCTCATTCATGTGCAAATAACATAGTGCACTCTTTCATGGGAGATCACCCTCCTTGAGTCAATGCCCCTTGGGTAGGCTATACTTCCATATGGCGGATCGGGTGGATCTTGCAATAGGATTGGTGAGGCTTTGGTGGGATCTTGTGGCAATATTTCTAAGTATTCAATCAGTTTCTCTTGTACTCTTGTGCCTGCAACTAAGGCAGATGTTCGTTCTTGAAATACCCTTCTCCTCCATATTGATCACTACTCGATGCCATGATGAAACTATCTATGTTTACAAACCACAATGTTTTCCACTTGAAAAAGAAAGAAAAATGGAGAGTGTGGTGGTTTTGTTGGTGTGCCATGTTGACATAAAGATCGTGAAAAGAACCAAAGTTCTAACTCACATAGATAGGGTGTGAAGTGATTAGTGTTGTCCACATGTTTAATTAGGACTCCACATGTGAGTGCGTTATGAGTGGAAGCCAACATACCAAAGCAAAAGAAAAAGAAGGAATTTTAAACTAAAAGGTATATTCAAAGTCAATGCCACTTTACATACAAGAGACATATATTACATATGTACAATTACTTGCACAAATTTATTTTTGGGGTTTTTCTTTGCTTATTTTCAAAAACGTTTTGGATTTGTGATTTTTTTTTTGCTAATTGCTTCCCCTTCTTGGAGCTCCCTATAAGTATGCATGGGTTTAAAGAAAACTTGTGCCTTATGGCCCCATAGTTTAGCCCTATTCATGCATATGTGAGATGCATGATTACTCATGGTGGAAAAGAGAGTGAGTAATTGATGAATCATCAAGGGGCTTTTGTAGATGAGGCTCACATGTTTCCTTTAGTCACCAAGTGTGTGTTTGGGTTTTGTTTTGTTTCCATGTTTGTGTTGTAATTGTTTTAAGAGTTTCAGAAAGAAGGAAACTCCCTGCATTAGAGGTAGATCTAGCCTTTGATGTCTTGGTTAGTTGAGTATGGTTACTAGTTAGTGCTAAGACCAATTGTTCCTTCATATGGCATGTGCCTCTCAAATCTACTTTTATTCATGAGATAAATCTTTTTTTTTGTTGTGTTTTTAGAGCTTTCCTATGTGGTTGCTTCAGTATGAAAATCTCTCTTGTGTTGTGTTGAGCTTCTAGTAGGTTCTTGATATCCATAGATGTCAAGCTATTGATGGCGACTTCCTTCTATTGTCCTCATTTTTTTGGTTGTTTCTATGTGTGCATACTTACAACTGCTTAAATTCTTGTCTTTGATTTGATCATGGTGATCAATGTGGCAATGGAATTGACCTAATATCCAATTTTTTTTCCTTGTGTTGATCATTGGTGAGTTAATTGTCCTTTTTCATTATGTTGGCATGTTTGTAGTTGAGCCTTATGCTTTTATTAATGTGGTATTACTTCCTAGAGTGCTTCTGTCCTATGATGAATTCTATTTACTCTAGGAATATTCTCCATCCGATGTGAGATGTTGAGTTGAAGTGATCCTTTATGAGATCTTTGGTTGCACACCATTGACTTCTCCTTCTTTTTTAGATTACTCTCCTAAAGTTGAATTGTCTTTCACATATTCTATTTGTTGATCTTGCTTCGATGTTTCAACCCATGTGGGGTCTTTTTGTACCCTAATTATTCTATTCCTACTCCACTGTGTGAAAGATACTCTATGTTCATTGAAAAATGATAGACTTGATATTCAGATTATAGGTCAAGTGGGCACATAACATCTTGGCCATTCTCTATCAGGAGTCCTTTTCAATCAAACAAAAACTCGTGATGTATGGATTGATTGATCAAAAGATTTTCCCATTTTATGTTATCCTCAAAGTGCTCTATCCTTGCTTTTGAAAAACATTTTTCCTTTTTGGGCATTTTCGCTATTCCTATGTAATCTTGCTTGATTGGACAACTAAAAGTGTAGTAATAAGTTCTTTGTATATTTTTGTAACCAATGCATTTTGACACACATTCACCTCAAAAAAGTGTTCAAGGATCCATTCTCGATCTAAGGTCACTAGTTGAGCTAGGTATTCATCGACAAAGGTTAGAAACATTACCAAAACACATGTGGTTCTCAAATGAATAGGAAGCTCTACCTATCCTAAGCATTGAGCTACGGGGCCCCCTAGAGTTGAAAGATAGGCTTCAACTCGGTGTAGCTCTTCCTAAAGATGTTGAACCATAGAAATATCTATGGTATTGGTATAGGTTGCTAGATCCAAAGAGAGTGTAAAATTCTCCATTTCAACTTTTCCTAGTCCCATTTGAACACATGTTGATCCAAAGATGTTTTGAGCTATAAAGTATTTACTTGACACTCTTGAAATGAGAAAAGTTCTACATAATCCACATCTTCATTTTCAAAACATATCTCTTCCTAAATTGCACTTACCATGAATGGATCATAGCCTTTTACATCATATCATTCTAACATGTGTTGCTCTTTGAATGACACATCAAGTGTAGTCAAGGCTTGCATCCAATCGTATGATTCAAATTCTTCATGCTTGAAGACCCTATGCATCTAAGCAAGATCTTTGACAAGTCTATTCAAAGGCTTTTGTACTCCCTTCTTTCCCTTTGTACTTACATTTGGATTCTAATGAGCCTACTTTACAAACCCACAAGTTTGTGTATTCTTGTGTCCAAGAGGGTTCTTTTTAATGCACACTATATATAGAAGCCATCTCTTCATCCTCACAAAATGCTTTCCATTGTGGTTGAGTGATGTCTCTAAAAGAGAAAGCCAAGCTTTGCAAGTATAAGGAATTAGACCGCCAGTCTTGAGCCCCTTTGCATTGTCTCATGAAAGGTCTTCTTAAGATTATTTCATAATTTCATACCTTTCCAACTTGACAAATAACTAGTGTTTGCTCAAATCAACTCCAGACGTAGAGAGTACTAATCCTTCCAAAAGTCCAAGAGGATGCTTTACATGTCCATCTTTTAATTGCAATTTCATTTGTGTGGGCCTTAGGACAGACCTTCCCCATTTCTCCAAAAGCTTTTTGGTTGTTATGGCCACTCCTATGCACAAGTCTAGTATTGCGTTGGTTGTGTAATCATTGTAGAGGATATGCAAACATGTGTTTCTTTCATCCCCTTCATTGTAATGTTCAATCTTGCCTAGTGGAATTTGTTTTACACAAGCGCTAGCTTGAATAGAAGTAGTGCCTAAATTGGTTGCATCATGTGGCACCAATCATTTGGAGGTCTAAATTTAGTTTAGGGTTAATCCAACTCCATTTGCCTCCTCGTGCATTATTGGGAATGTGGGACTTCTCCTTCTCAAAGTTCTTCTATCTTGAGAGTCTTCATTAGGCTCTCGTATCTCCTAACTCTATTGTTCCTACTTCTTAGGATGGATGATAGTTTGTGCTAGATAGGTAAGTTTTTGTTTATCCTCATCATGAAACTTTTCAATATACCTTTTTCTTTCTATCTATGTAGGTCATTAGGAACTCGTTTTCAAGGTTTGTCATCTCTTGAACTATTATTGAACTAGCTACTTCTTCAATATGAGATCCCATTGTCAATAAGGCTATTTTTATTCCCATTACTAGGTAGAGTTCCTTGAGTGTAGAGTCAGTCGGTACTCTATCTACATAGAGTATCCTATTTAAGATGGACTTGCTATGAGGAGTAATTACTAAATTGTTATAGAGAATCAAAGGCTTAGGAGAGAAGAAGTGAAGGAAAGAAGAGAATAAGAGTTGTGGCCTCCACGAATGTATTGAAGCCTTGTAAATGCACTAGAGGAGTCTTCTAGTTGGATAATCCCCAAGGAATGTAACAAATCCTTGTATAATACTACTTTTCTCTAGGAATTTCTCAAAGTGTCTATCAACTTGTGTGAAAAGACTAAAATAAGAGCACATGTATATAAGTCACTTGGTGACTCTTTTGTAAAGACGTTTGCCATTTTTTAAGAAGAACTAACTTGAATAAAAAATCTTGTAACTCATTCTTCTTGCTTTCTTATCTTCTTCTTCATGAGCTTGTATGCATGTTTATGGAGTGTAATGTGTGCATGGATGTGGCATCTATACCTTCCCCATCATGTTTAGCTATTTTCATGCGTGTGTGAAGCATAGGGAGTCATTAGGTTAAGGTAGGAGATTCTTGACACCTAGTTTTGAACTTTGTTTAGAAAACTCATAAACCTTGATTTAGTGTATCTTGCTACACCAAGTATCATGACACATACTCATATGTAGAAGGTGTCGTGTGAGGTAGAGGTCATCCTTGTATGCAAATAATTGACATATTTATACATTAACCATCTTGTGGAGCACATGCTTCTATGCACTTGACGGGGTCATACTCTCAACTTGAAAATTTGGCATGTGTGTAGGAAGCCACCAATTGAGTGCACTTGTTGGACATGTGAGAAGTACCTAGTCTCACTTGTCATGAGTAACATGTACATTAGATGCTTTTGACATCCTTGCTAGGAACAAGGCCTTAAATCAAGATGCCTATGTAATGATTAAAGTGTCCTCATGGAGATATTGTATGTGAAAAGGGAGTTCATCATTGTCGCAAGTCATCAAACCTTGCACTTGTTTTCTCATACACTTCAGTGTGTGTGTGTGTGTGCGTGTGTAACGAATTCCTTAGGAGTAAATTAAGATTTTGGATATTAGGGTTTAGGACATAGGAAAGGAGTGCATCTAAGTAGGTTAGGACTTTTTAAACACACTAAAAATCAAAAAATTTAAACTTTTCATTGGACATTACCTTGGTCAGTCAAAAGAAAAAACAAAAAAAACCACATCTCAAGCTCACTTGTAGATTGCGAGTATCGCGAGATCAGTCACTCATGACTAGTATCGTGAGTTCTCCTAACATATAGAACAATGCATACACTTAGTCTTTAATCTAGAACATTAGGAGAAAGAATAACTGAGGTGAGCCCTACACACTTATCCATTAACATTTGCAAACACAAATGCATGTGGGTAGAAAGAAATAATATCACCCGAGTATCATGAGTTATGTTTTAGCTAAAGGATAGATAATTTCTATGATCCATGCACATAAGGGGATAGAGGAGGGCACAAGGAGCATACATGGGATTAAAATGGAAAACAAGTTTGTAAAAGTCCAAGTATAATGACATGGTTTGAGTTAGGTATGGCAATACCAGATTCTTGTGTGTTTTCAATACTTTGTCATGGCTAGTTGAGTATCATCATGTGTAATTGTTTGGATCATAACAATGAGAAAAAAAAGAAGATGAAGGATGAGACAACTACGTGAGAATACCTATAGATAAAGTAGGAAGTTTCAGTGAAAGTGATGGGGAAAGCACTTCTCTTCCAATCACATACATAGTTTACATGACTAAAGCCATACTAGCTACAAGTGTAGGAGTCAGAATTTGCCACTAAAAAAATTTGGGAAAAGTGGGAAAAGCTTGCATGCAGACCAACTAGAATGAGATTGCAATTGGTAGATGGCCATGTAGAATGCCCACTTGGGTTATTGGAAAACGTAACCTTTACAACATGTGGAGTAGAGTTTGAACATACCCTAGCCATATGTCAATTTGGCAAAGTGAGAAATTACAAAATAATACTAAAAAACTTTTTATGTGCCAATTGAAGGTAGTGCAAGATTGGGGAAGAGATGCAATATACCTTCAACATCACGGCACCACAACCAAAATAAATCTCTAGAATTTCTTTTATAATGATTTTCCTCCTCTCCAATGGAATCCCATTGATAAAGAGGAAGATGACATTTCAATCCATAATGCAAGATTGAGTAACCAATCTTGGATGAATAAAGATACTCAATTATGGATTTGCAAATACACCCTACGAGAAGAAAAGGGACTCGAAGCTGGAAACCCTAGAGTGAAGAGGAAAGACAAATCGAGGGTCCAACATAAATGCCACAAATATTTCTTCATGAAGCTTTTGAGCCTCATGACTGGATGGAAATTTAGCAACCTTAGATGTTTGTGTAAACTAAGAAGTATTCACAATGACTGAGTGTGTATATGAAGAATCTTATGACCTAAGTCTATTTATGGTAATGATCAAAGAAGAGAATGAAGATGAAGAAGAGTATATTGGGATATCAAAGCCTAGTTGTAAGTCTCAACTATGCTACTCTCACAAGTGTTTAAATTATCTCTAATGTGACTGTTGTGGAGTAAAGAAGCACAAAAAACGGAGCCCCAAAAATTTTTAAATTTTGGGCATAACGTTTCTTCTTCAATTCCTATGAAAACCTCATGAAGCCATGTAAATGCACTAGATGAGTCTTTTAGATGCATGAGTCCCAACTATTGTAACATAATCCTTGTAACATAGTAGGAATTTAGTGCTTTTCAATAAAAGTGTTGGTCTCTTGTGTGAAAGGACCAATTTCAAGGCACTTGTATATAAGTCACTTGGTGACTCTTGTAAAGAACTTTTTGCCATTGTGAGAATTGAAGCTCATTTTGAATTTGCCTCTTTCCTGTTGATTAACTTCTTCTCCAAAAGCTTTTGAGTGTGATTGATGCTTGAAATGTGTGTGTAGGACTATTTTCTACCCCTTCCCAATGCTTTTGAACTACTGTGGTGCATGTGTGAGCCTTAAGGAGTTGTGGACTAGGTGTTGGTGTTTCCTGCCATTCACTATTTTGCTTATAACTTGAAGTATTTTTGTCAGATTTGATTGAAAATAGACTATTAGATGCGAGCTTCGAAATGAATCTGCCATTGACCATATTCATAGTTTGAAGCTAAGAGAAAAGTTCGAATTTGTGCTTACTACTATAACAGGTATGATGATGTGCATTTTTAGAGAAGTAGTGAGTTGGAGAGGTAGCTGAAGCAAGAAACATACATGGTATCTTAGACCCTTTGCTTATCATCACGAGTGCATATATCCCCATACACTTGGTATGTCTAATCTCTCGGATTGATAATGAAACGTGTATTAATCCACCACTATATGCACTTGTGGGGCGATTGAGGTACAGTCTCATCGACACAAGTTCCTAAGACTTACTACTTAGATACACACATTTTTGGCACCGTTGCTAGGGAAGAGCTTGACCAAGGTGCCTTTGTGATGATTATAGCTTTGGAGTGAATAAATCGTACTTGTAGAGGTCGTTTCAATGATTGGCAAGTCACAACAATTTGAGCACTTGTTACTTCATACTTTAGGAGTGTGTGTAATGCGTTTCTAGGGTTAGGAGTGAGGAATTGAGAAGAGTTAGGGTTAGATAAGAGAGAGAAGTAGGAATAGGATACGTAGGACACCTTGAGAAATTACCCAAAAAAAAATATAGCTCTTTTCAGTTCAGGCACTTGGTCAACCAAGGCCATAAAACCCAAAAAACACTAAATTTCGAGTAACTTGTCTTGAGCAAGTATTGTGGACAATAGCGACCAGTATCACGATGATAATATCATGGAGAGCGAGTGTTTTGCTGACATTGTGAACGCAAAACTTGGAAGGGATACTATTGAAGGTGAGCACATTAACCCTATAACCTTAGAAAATCAAAAGAATGCTCAGAAACGTGATCTAGCACATAATTGGTATTGCAAGGTAGGTCAGAAGGATTGAAGTGCATTTTTGTGTGGCACAATGGGTAAAGAGTGAAGAGTAGTGAGGGGGAAACACATTGCACAAGAAATTTTTAAGTTTTGGCCACATTTGGCTATAGTATCGAGATCGGTTGAGTTTTGGTATCGTGATACCAAAATTCCTTAGTATCACGATACTCGCCAAAGTATCGTATCATGGGTGCCTCCCTTGACGTATTGTGATACCTTCAAGGAATTGTGTATCACCAAGTTGAGGTATCACGATCGAGACTCTTAAGTGGTATCACATCGTACACCGTGCGGTATCGTATCGCCACAAAATCGGTATCGTATCTTGAGAATCGAGGTATCATCGGGTAAGAGGTATCATATCATGTAGATCTCGGTATTCTATCATGTCTAGTTTTGTGGTGTCCTGTCATCGGGATAGCAATATCGTATTGCAAGGACAGGTCGGTATCGTATCACAATCCACAACTCAATATCGTATCGTACCCACTTCTAGTATCATATCATCGTAAGTGAGGTCTTGTATCGTGATAGTTGGTATCCTTGGCAGTGTCGTATCGCCTAAGGTGGTACCGCTTGTTGTGGTATCATGTATCATGGAGCACATTGGTATTGTATCATGTCGATCCAGTATCGTATCACTCATTGTTGGTATCGTCCAAAGCAGTATCGTGTATTGTGGGATCCAAACAACTTGAAAGTGAACATTGAGAGGAATAAGATAAAACTCGGGGAAAAGAAGAGGGAAGAATTAGACTTAAGAGATGAATGAACTTAAGGTCAAGACGGGTGCTAGGTAGTTGAAGAAGTGTCATTTCATCGATAGGAAGTGTGGCCCAAGCAATCCATCACTCGGTCTACTCAGACACATCAAGTGACTCGGAGGAGGAACTACCCATGGCCTTAGAAGACATGCACGGTTCAGTTCCAAGGGAGAGCTTTGTGTCCACCATAGAGGGGGAGTACCTGAACTCTTTACAGTATGTGTCCACCAACCTATAAGGAGTACCTATTTACCTTGATGGCATAAATAGTTCAGTAGCATGAATGGTAAACTCTACTGATTCAGAAATAGTTCCAAGGCCCACCGTCAAGTATGAAGGAGGGGTTTACATGGACAAGTTAGGTAAGATCTATGTAGTGACTAAAAACCCAGATCAGATCAATGATAGAGGGGAACTAGAGGGGCAAGGAGCTTTAGAGAGACCTAATGATGAAGACACTATGACTACCTCAAGGGGCAAGTCCATAGTGACTCAAGTCTTGAGAGGGGATCTAATACCTCAAGATGATTACCTGTTGGATATGTATTTGATCCATGGGTCAGACCTATTTTTACAAACCGATTCACCTACACCAGGAGAAGGGTCAAGCCCAGTAACTATATATGAGCTGAAGGATCCAAAGAATGAGTCTAGAGTCATGTACCTAGACCAAAATCAAAGGAGATATTGGTCGGTAGACAAAGTCAATAGGTCTCAGCTAGAGTACATGGGGTTGCCTATATTCCCTCTTCAAGAGTAGGAAACTACCTCACAAAACCCTTTTGGATTCCATCAAGGAACTAAGAATACCATGTCAGGTCAAACAAGTTAACGAAGCATCCCTACCACGAACCATGTTCAGTTCACTATGCCAAGAAGTAATCCCCACAACCAGGATAACCCAGGAATAGGAAATGCGAATAGACCACCTATTAGGCCAAGACCACAACCAGGTGTAGGAATAGGAATTCGTCTAGTTAGACTATCAATTCCTATAATGATCACACCCCCACAGCTAGTGAGAAGGCTGAGACCCATACAAGTTGCTAAATGCATGAGAAATCATTATGATGGCATGCGAGAGCCCTATGATCATATCGCTGAATTCAAGCAAGTGTTGTGAGCGGAACATGTTGATGAATTTTTTGTGCAATATGAATCCTTTGGGCTAAGTCTCACAGGAACAGCCTTAACTTGGTTCCAACCCTTGGATCCAAATCTCTTTGGTAACATTGAACAATTCTTGCACGAGTTTATTAGAGAATTCACCAAGCGAGGAATTAAGCACAACTCGTCATCATTGATTCATTGTTTCAAACAAGCCCCAAATGAAACGATAGAAACTGTGGCCCAAAGGTTTAACCAATACGTTGAAAAATGTCCAATAACAGAGAGACCCTCTTGGCAAAAGATGATATCCCTATTTCTAGATGGATTGACTAATGGGACACTGAGAACCTTAGTCTGTTGGAGATTCACTCACTAATTATGCATAACGACATAAAGACAAAGAAAAGCAGAAGACAAAGAATTCAGAAAACCAAAGCCTTAGTGAAGGGACAAATTCACGACTGTAATATACAGTAGAAACTTCCAGAATTAGAATCTGTTGAAACCGGATCAAATTGTATATAAGAGAGCTGAGATAGATAGATGAATGTGTGCACGTATGATAGTGCAGAAAAGAAGTGCGCATATGAGATAGAGAATAGAAGTGAGATATAGAAGATGCCACAGATCGCATATGTAGAGATGAATAACAAAACCTGAAATGTCCGGTATTCATCTGAGAGAGATGGTAAGGAATAACTACTCAGAGTAGCAGAGTTTTCCATAGCTATGAGCAAAGTGAGGCCAAGCTATATTTTGTACACATCTTCTCTAATAGAAAACACATGTTCATGTGGAAGTTTGAGCGCATTCTTCGTATGTGAAGAAATCTGAGAGATTTCATGTTACTGTGAAAAGTTAGTTAACAGTTACAGTTTTCTCAGTAAATGTTTTCCGATACTTTTATGAGTTAGATCTTGAAGTACAGTGTAAAGTTTTGTATGAGATATAGCTTATCTTGTAGCTATAAGTCTCTACTATAGTTGATCAAAGATTTCGGTGAAATGGATATGTACACATAGTACAAAGTCTGACCGGAAAGAGACATCCATAACTGATGAAGTTTTTCTTTAAACTTCAAATACAGTTCATTCAGTGAAGGAAGTTCACGCATCATTTTCTTACTTCATGTATACATATTTGAAGTAACTACAAATAAAGTTGCAGTTGATTCCGGTGTAATTACGGTGGAATTCTGGTGACAATCCGATGAAGTTCCGGTGGAATTTTGGTGAGTTCAAAACACAGTTTTGGCAAAGTTAAGTGACGCAAAGATTTTTTAACTATAAACAAACACAGTAATGTAAAGACTGAAGTAAATCAGTTCAGAATTGAAGCTTGAAGAAAACGAGAAGCTTTCTGTAAAGCGAATTTTCAGTGTTCACTAAATATAGTTATAAGTTTTCAGTTTCAGAAAGTTTGCTAAGATAATGATGATTATAGAGGTGTTTTAACATCACTCTAGCTTAGTTTCTGTGGTGTAAGCGAATTCTGCAATAAGCGCTGCACCAACAGTGGTATCAGAGCAAGTAAGATCCAAGAAGTGATATCAAAGAAGGTTAATCAACAGTGATATCAAAGCGGTAAGATCCACAAGTGGTACCAGAACAGAAAATGTTTCTCAGAAGAAGAAACGGAAAGAGAATTTGAAGAATTCTCATAAAGGAAGGTGAAAGCTGAAGAGATCAATAGCAAACGGCATCAAGAAGTGTTCCGAAGTCATTCTCAAGGTAAAGGTTTACAAAAGGTAAAATCCTTTAACGTTACACTCATCGGAAGTAACAGAAACAAGAAGATCATGGCATATCATATCTCAATTGACAAATTGGACAGAGATAATTATCCGGCATGGGTAATGCGCATGGAAGCCTTACTTATGAGTAAGGACTTAATGATATATGTGACAGGAGAAGAAAAGAAGCCGACTTTTGAAGACGACAGTCAACCGAAGAAAGAAGAATTAGAAGCCTTGAAGCTGTGGTAGAAGAAAGATGCAATGGTAAGAGCCTACATCTATAATACAGTTACAGATCATCTACTACCGCACATTAGAGGTCTGGAGAAAGCAGAAGATATATGGAGAGCGTTGGAAGATCACTTCCAAAATACTACGAAAGCTAGAAAGGCTAGCTTATGGTCGGAGTTCACAACATTCAAGAAAAAGCAAAGTCAAAGCATTAGTGATTATGTCACTAAGATGAAGGACTTGGCAGACAGTCTTGGATCGATTGGTGAATATATCGAAGACCACAGGTTAATAGCACAAGTGCTTACAGGTTTGAGAGGAGATGAAAGGTGGAAACCTTTCGTACTCTCAACTGAACTGTCTTTAAATCATTTTGTACCAAATTTAAATCAGTTGCTTGGACCAATGCTAACGTTTGAGCAAGATTTGAAGACAGATGGAGAAAAAGGACATAGTTCGGCTATGTACACAAAGAATAAGAAGAGAGGTGATAAAGGTAAAGAAAAAGATGAAGAAGAAGTGACTGCTCAAGCAAATTATGCAAGAGGACGAGGTAATGTCAGAAATAAAAGAGGTAATACAAAAGGTAGAGGTAATCAGAAGAAGGCTTGATGGATGTGCGGATTAAGCAATCACTTGGCTCATGATTGCTGGCATAATTCTCAAGGATCAAGTCAGAATCAGAACAATAATAGTAGAGGCAAAAGCGGAAGATATCAAAGAGGAAGACAAAGCCAAAGAGGCGGATATGGTAGAGGTGGAGCAAGAAGTTGGGGACAAAATCAGTCTCACAACACTACCTACTACAACTATGCGAATGATACACAGAATGATGATCATATGACGTTGATGATGAACTCGATAAGTGTGTCAGAGAATGAAGACCTCAAGGTATTCTATATTGACTTTGGTTGTTCAAATCATTTGTCAAGAAATATAGAATTATTATCAGAATTAGAAGGAGGCATTTCAAATCATACAATACAGACTGGTGATAACACAAAACATAATGTAAGTTCAATTGGAAAGGTAAAGTGTAAGAATGGAGCTGACCTACGAACAAATGTTTTGTATGTTCCAACAATTCCGAAGAATCTGATCAGTGTGGGTCAGGTAGTAGAAAAAGGTTTTCAAGTCAGGTTTACAAATGAAGGAGTATTTGTTGAAGATCCAGAGAAAGAATACAAACAGATTGTCCATGGTAAAAAGGAAGGTAGACTTTTTACTCTTAAAGTGCAAGGAAATGTTGGTCAAGCCTTAATCACACATGGTGATGAGGTATTTACAGAACTAGACCTCTGGCATAAGAGGCTAGGACATTTTAATGAAAAGGGAATCAAAGCTATGGTGGAGAAACAATTCGTGAGAGGATTACCAAACATGAAGAACCAACATATGATTCACAAATGTGAAGCCTGTCAGATGGGAAAAGCCCACAGGTTACCATTTCAAAAAAATGGTTACAAACACGATGGTGTGCTAGAGCTCATACATACAGATGTATGGGGACCAACGAAAGAAGGATCTATCAGTGGCTCAAGGTATTATGTTCTGTTTATTGATGATGCAACAAGATGGATAACTCTTTATGTTTTGAAAGAGAAATGTGTTTGGAGCTTTCAGACATTTTCATGCATATGCTGAAAGACTTACAGGACAGAAACTCAAAAGACTAAGGTATGATGGAGGAGGAGAATATTTTTCTGGAGAGTTCAATGATTATCTATGGAATGCAGGAATCAAAAGAGAAATAATTTGCAGGTATACACTGCAACAAAACGGAGTAGCAGAAAGAAGAAACCGAACTCTAGTTGAGTTTGCAAGAGCAATGCTAAAAGAGAAAAATTGTCCAAACTATCTTTGGGTTGAGGTTGTAAATACAGCTACATACCTGGTAAACAGATTACCATGTACAGCTTTAAATGGGATGACCCCTTATGAAGCTTGATGGGGTAAGAAACCAACACTTGATCATTGCAAAGTGTTTGGATCAGTTGCGTATGCTTATGTACCATCACAGTTGAGACATAAGCTTGAACCAAAAGCTGAAAAATATGTGTTCATGGGATATGATGAAAAGCAGATGGGTTACAGGTTATGGAGTCCTCTAACCAAACAGTTTACTGTTTCTAGAGATGTTACATTTGATGAAGGAAAGAGCTGGTATACAGATAAAGAGCATAGTGTTGAAACTCTTGAAGAAGATATAAGAAGAAATGAAAAAGGTAAATCACATATGCAAGTGAATGGAGATGAAGATCATATGCAGGCAAGTATGTCCAGGATCGGATCAGGTATGAGAAACGAAGATGGATCAAGATTTGATGAAGATGTGTATTCAGATACACATGAAGAGTTTGAACCAAGAAGGTCAAACAGAGTAAGAAAACAACCAACAAGGTATTCTTATGACACTTCTTATTTTACTCAAAAAAATTATGCTTACTTAGTAAAGGATGATGAAGAACCTCAGAGTTACAGTGAAGCAAAAGGTAAGAAAAATTGGGAAGAAGCAATGAAGGAGGAGTTCAATGCGCTGGAGGAGAACAAGACTTGGGAACTTGTTCCAAAACTAAATGGTAAGAAAGTGATTGGAAATAAATGGGTTTACAAAGTCAAGAAGCTTGCAGATGGAAGGATAGCCAGATACAAAGCTAGACTGGTTGTCAAAGGCTATGCTCGACATATGGCATAGATTATGATGAGACGTTTAGTCCGGTGGCAAAGATGTCAACCATAAGGACATTGATTGCTATAGCAGCATCAAAAGGATGGAAGCTAAGTCAGCTAGATATAAAGAATGCATTTCTGAATGGATATATATCAGATGAGGTTTACATGGAACAACCTGAAGGGTTCATAAGTTCCAGTTACCCAAACTATGTTTGCAGACTAAGAAGAGCTCTCTATGGATTGAAGCAAGCTCCAAGAGCTTGGAATTACAGACTTGTGAAGTATCTCAATGACCTTGGATACCAAAGTTCAAAGGTAGATGCAAGTCTATCATCAAGAAAATGAATGAAGGTATGATCTACATTTGTATTTATGTAGATGACATAATAATCACAGGAACCTCAGATGAAGGAATCAAAGAGGTAAAGAGACTGCTTGAAAAGGAGTTCAAGATCAGTGATCTAGGAAAGTTATCATATTTTCTTGGAATGGAAGTTACATATACAAATCATGGTATATATGTTTCGCAAGAAAGGTATCTCCTAAACTTACTGAAGAAGTTTAACATGGAGAATTGCAGAGAAGCTTCAACACCGCTTGAAGTAAATCATAAACTCAGCAAATATGGTGGTGCAGAGTTTAAAGATATGAGGAAGTATCAGTCATTAGTGGGAAGCTTAATCTATGCTACACTAACAAGACCAGATCTCACTTATGCAATGGGAGTTCTCTCATAGTTTATGCATTGTCCGAAGGATCAACATTGGGTTGCAGGACAAAGAGTTCTTAGATATATCAAAAGAACTATAAAAGAAGGATTGTATTATCCTTATACGTCAGATATAAAGCTGAGAGCATACAGTGACTCAGACTGGGCAAGAAGTCAAGATGATAGAAGGTCAACACATGGGTATATGATATACCTAGGAGATAAGCTTGTAAGCTGGTGTTCAAAGAAGCAACACACAGTAGCTTTATCGTCAACAGAAGCAGCATATAAAGGACTTGTGGAAGCAGCTAAAGAAGTGATATGGATGAAGACCTTGTTCAAAAGCATGGGTATTGATCAAGGTATACCTATCATACATGGAGATAATATGAGTTCGTTGTATCTTGCAGCAAATCCAGTATTTCATGCAAGAACAAAACACATAGAGATTCAATATCATTTCCTGAGGGAAAAGGTAATGGAGAAGGAGATTGAATTGGTATTCACTCCTACAAAAGATCAGATTGCAGATATTTTGACAAAGATCTTGGATGGAGTAAAGACAAGCAGATTCAAAGAAATGGCAGGTATAAAAGAAAAGAAGAATATATGAAAGATCAGAGAATGCAAATTAGTGATTGAGGGGGAGCTGTTGGAGATTTACTCACTAATTATGCATAACGACATAAAGACAAAGAAAAGCAGAAGACAAAGAATTCAGAAAACCAAAGCCTTAGTGAAGGGACAAATTCACGACTGAAATATACAGTAGAAACTTCCAGAATTAGAGTTTGTTGAAACCGGATCAAATTGTATATAAGAGAGCTCAGATAGATAGATGAATGTGCACGCGTATGATAGTGCAAAAAAGAAGTGCGCATATGAGATAGAGAATAGAAGTGAGATATAGAAGACGCCAAAGATCGCGTATGTAGAGATGAATAACAAAACCTGAAATGTCGGGTATTCATCTGAGAGAGATGTAAGGAATAACTACTCAGAGTAGGAGAGTTTTCCATAGCTATGAGCAAAGTGAGGCCAAGCTATATTTTGTACACATCTTCTCTAATAGAAACACATGTTCATGTGGAAGTTTGAGTGCATTCTTCATATGTGAAGAAATCTGAGAGATTTCATGTTACTGTGAAAAGTTAGTTAATAGTTACAGTTTTCTCAGTAAATGTTTTTCGGTACTCTTATGATTTAGATCTTGAAGTACACTGTAAAGTTTTGTATGAGATATAGCTTATCTTGTAGCTATAAGTCTCGACTATAAGTTGATCAAAGATTTCGGTGAAATGGATATGTATACACAGTACAAAGTCTGACCGGAAAGAGACATCCAGAACTGGTGAAGTTTTTCTTTAAACTTCAGATAGAGTTCATTCAGTGAAGGAAGTTCACACATCATTTTCTTACTTCATGTATATATATTTGAAGTAACTACAAACAAAGTTGTAGTTGATTCCGGTAAGATTCCGGTGTAATTATGGTGGAATCCCGGTGACAGTCCGGTGAAGTTCTGGTGGAATTTTGGTGAGTTCAAAACACAGTTTTGGCAAAGTTAAGTGACGCAAAGATTGTTAAACCATAAACAAACACAATAGTGTAAAGACTGAAGTAAATCAATTCAGAATTGAAGCTTGAAGAAAATGAGAAGCTTTTTGTAAAGTGAATTTTCGGTGTTCACTAAATACAGTTATAAGTTTTCAGTTTCAGAAAGTTTGCTAAGCTACTGATGATTATAGAGGTGTTCTAACATCACTCTAGCTTAGTTTCTGTGGTGTAAGAAAATTCCGCAATAAGCGCTGCACCAACATAGTCTACATAAAACAGTTGTAGACATTGAGCGAATGTCTTCAAGAATGCATTGACTTAGAAGACAATTTAGCAGATGATCTAAAAAATACACAAAACTCCACTAAATTAGAAGACACTAGGAGTACTGTGATGTCTAGTTCAAGCAATGTGGAAGAATTAGTAGAATTGGTGGCTAAAAAAATTAGGAGTGCATGGACAGAGAAACTATAAGAATCCCCCAATGAGAATGCCAATGTTGAGAAGATGCAATCTCTACGGTGGAGACCATCTGTTCCACGCCTGCATGAGAGGAGTTTTAGGTGTGCAACAGCCTTAACCTTACAATAGGAAACCACCCCAAGGACTCAACATGTACTATCATATTGAGCAGAAATATACCAACCACAATATTGAAAATTGCCCATTTAATAGACAATCAAGGCCAATGACTCAACCCCAATATAGACCTTACAAAGGACCACAAGGAGCACCCAATCCATATAAGCAAGGAGGATATGGACAACCAAAACCTGTGCTAGGACGAAAACCACCCCACCCCCAGAATGTAGTGCCAGTCAAATACACTCAATCGGAGGAAAATTTGGAAAGAGATATAGTTCCAACTACACCTTTAGTTAGTGCAAAAATGACAAATCAGGGATATGAGTAGACCCAAGGAGAATACTATCCTTATGATGCTAACCTAATAGAATATGACCAAACCTACGCGCAATAATACTACAGTTATGAAGGATATGAAAACTCTTATGGAGCCGAATATGTGAACTTGATGTATATCGCACCTAGCATGCAAGCCCCAATGAGACTGCCTATTAGACCACCTACACCAAGGGGACCATGCTATAGATGCGGCGGAGATCACTTCATAAGGGAATGTACTTTGTCGTACAACCCACCACCCCCTGGGACATGGGAAGGGTATTTCCATGATTGTGGCAAGGAACACCTATTTAGAGATTGCCCAAAAAATCCGAATAAGGTTCACAACACTATCAAGATCAATGTAATAGAAGTCATTGAATCATCTGGAAGTGACAAGTAATAAACAGTGCCACTAAAGTTCATTACTCAAGCCCAAGCTAAGGGACAAGCAGTAAAAGAAATGGATTCAGAACATGAAATGAACAAAAGTTTAGGACCTAAGATTAGGATAGTGGAGGACTCAGAAGACCAAGGAGAAACTAACAAAACAAGGAAAACGCAAAGGTGGAAGACTAGAAGAGAAAAACTCAAGAATAAATGGCTGAAGAAGAAGAGTGAAGAAAAGGCTGTAAAGGAAAGTAAGAAATCTCAAGAGCAATAAGTGCAAGGAAATGCCCAGCAGACTATTCAAGCATCGAAATTAGTTGAAGTAGGATCAATTCTAGCATATCTAATGCGAGAAGACTTGGATATTGTTGGAGCAAGTCTATGACAAGCCTAAGTATTGGCTTGAGTCCCACAAAGTCTTAGAAGAAGCTTTAAAAAGAAGACTATGTAAAGTTCACTTGTGAACTACCTCTTGTAACTTTTGAAGAGTTTACTTAATGTAAAAGTAAGAGAATCTTAAGTGGTTGAGTCCACTTGATCAAGAATGGAAAGAGGAGCCACGAATTTGTGATTTGTGGTAGGTAGAGAATCAAATCAATCATTGATTGATTGGAGAGTGATTGAGGGAAGTTAGCCTCCCAAACTCAACTATAAATAGATGGCAGTTTTACTCGTGGTTAGAGAGACCTATGTGAAGACCTCCAAGAGCTGAGCTTTATGCCATATCAAGGTTTCATTACAAGGCACACATATGTATCAGTAAGTCATTGTATTGTACAAGCAATATACTTTCATTTTCATGATTATTTGGTTTCATCTTTCCATGTTCTTGTGAAGTGTACTACTCACTGCCATTACTCTCAGTTTTCTCAGTCAGCTTGCAGAGATGTTTTCTCTGAGCTTGGTGCATCATTTTCAGTGATTTAACTTGGTAAAGTTAGCTCTATAAGTCTACTATATGTTCACAAATTTTCATGTCATTTAGATGTTGCAATCTTCAGTTATGTTCATTTGAAGTCAACAGGGTCTGTTCATCTTCACTTCTCTGTCAGGTACCCGACGTTTTCACTCATCTTGTCAGAGCCATATCTCAGTGGTGCCTTATCCAACTTCAGTGATTTAAAGCTTGTTGGATTCAGCTTTCTATCTAGTATAACCATACACGTTTTCATAATCATTGGATTTCTACATGTTGAGTTAGGTTGATTTTTCTACTCACTGGTCTATTTCTGTAGCAGCCCGTGAAAATCGGGATGATGTCATCACTTGTTAAAACTCATTCTCAGTGTGTGGTTCATTATTTTTTATGAGATTACTCTTGAAAGTTAGCTCTTTAAGTTGCCTAGACGTCCCCAAGATGAATTGAGCTAATTCCTGCTGTGCTTAGAGAATTATGTAAAACACTGGACAGGTGTATGAACCAAGAATAGCAAGTTTTCACCTCTGAGCTAACTCCAACTTATCTGTTTTGATCTATCTTTTTGAGAGTGATCTTCCAAGGTACATAGGGTGTCTAATACATCCATTGGCAAGCTAAAAGGGCCCACCATATACTCTTGGAGTTCATTTGGCTGGTGTAGATCAAGGATTTTGCAACACCTCTTCATCTTCAAGCACATACCTATCCATCTCTTCACAGTGGTATCAGAGCAAGGTTGGACAACATGGCAGATGGATTTCCTTCATCAATTGACAAATTGGACAGAGGTAACTACTCAGCTTGGTCATTAAGGATGGAAGCTTATCTCCAAGGTAGAAGTTTATATGGTTATGTGGCTGGAGATGAAGTTATGCCAAGTTTCAGGAACAAAAGTCAACCAACACAAGAAGAGCAAGAAAGATTGAGCACATGGTGCTCCAAGGATGCACTTGCAAGGTCTTATCTCCTCAACTCTATCTCAGATTTTTTGTTGCCTCACATTAGAAGTTGTAAGACATCTCAGGAAGTGTGGGATGCACTTGAAGCTTTCTTTTCTTCAAGTACTAAAGCTAGGAAGCATCAACTATGGCTGGATTTCACAACTCTCAAGAAGGCTCCCAAACAAAATGTGACTGATTTTGTCACAAAGCTCAAGGACATAGCGGATCAGTTGGGAAGCATTGGAGAGGTAATAGATGAAGAGCAAATTGTAAGATAGGTCATCAATGGCTTGAAGGCAGATGATAAGTGGGAAGCATTCACCACAGCTATGGATTTGTACATGGACATGCATGTACCTGATTTCAACACACTCATTGGACAACTACTTACTCAAGAGGCAAAGCTTATTAAAAATGGAGAAAGCTCTAAAGGTAATCAATCTTCAGCTTTATACATGGATAAAAGCAAAGCTAAAGATAACAAAGGAAAGGCAAAGAAAGTGGATGATGAAGTAGGTACATATCAAGCTAACTATGCAGGTAGAGGAAGACATGGCAGAGGTAGAGGAAGAGGAGGTAGACAAGGCAGGGGGAGATCCCAAGACTCCAACTCATGTTCTATTTGTGGATTAACTAATCATACAACTGAAAATTGCTTTAGGAATTCCAGGAATCAAAGAGGCAGAGGATACAATAGAGGAAGTTATGGCTACTCAAGAGGAAGGTTCAACAACTACCATGGCAACTACAACAACTACAATCATTCAAACTATCAAGGAGGCTACAAAGGAAGGAGAGACTACAATAACTACACAGAAGACTCAAACAAAGAGGATTCATTATTGATCATGAACATGGCTATGCCACAAGGTAAATCTGATGAGCATGTTTTCTACATAGATTCAGGTTGTTCAAATCATGTGGCAAGAAATGTGGCACTCCTATCAGATTTAGAAAATCCAAGGAATAAGCATGAGGTACAAACAGGAGATGATACAAAACATCCTGTGGAGAAAATAGGCAATGTCAAAGCACTTGATGGAAACATCAACCTACTCAGTAAGGTACTCTATGTCCCTACCATTACAAAGAATTTGATAAGTGTTGGGCAGATAGTAGAGAAAGGGTTGCAAGTCAGGTTCACAAAAGCAGGAGCATTTGTTGAAGATCCAAGTCAAGGATTCAGAAGAATTGCAAAAGGTGAAAAGACAGGTAGATTGTTCACATTTGAATTACAGGACACTAGAAACATTGCTCTCTTTAATTATGGTAGTCAGACACTCACAGAATTGGAAGTATGGCACAAAAGGTTAGCACATATTGGTGAAAGGTCATTAAAGCAAATCTGCAAGGACCAAAGTGTACTTGGACTTCCTAATTTGTCAAAACAACATATGATTTATAAGTGCAGTGCATGTCAATTTGGAAAGTCTCACAGGTTACCATTCATGAAGAAAGGTTATATGCATGGAGATCTCTTGGAGTTGGTTCATACAGATGTATGGGGACCTAGCAAGGAAGCTTCAATATCTGGATCAAGGTATTATGTTTCCTTTATTGATGATTGCAGCAGATGGACTATCCTATTCTTTATGAAACATAAAGATGAAGTTTTTTCATGTTTCAAAAGATATTTGGCTCTTGTGGAGAATCAAACACGTAAATCACTAAAAAGGCTAAGGTCAGATGGAGGGGGAGAATACTTCTCCCATGAGTTTGATTCTTTTCTTCAAGAAAGAGGAATCAAAAGAGAGGTAACTACAAGGTACACTCCTGAGCAAAATGGAGTGGCAGAAAGGAGGAATAGGACAATTGTTGAAGCTGCAAGGTCTATGTTAAATGAAAAGCATTTACCTAATTACTTATGGGCTGAGGCTGTATCTACAGCCACTTACTTGATTAACAGGTTGCCTTCAAAATCCCTTGATGGGATGACTCCATATGAGGCTTGGAATGGAAGAAGACCAAGCTTAGATCATTGTAAAATTTTTGGATGTATTGCTTTTGCTCATGTTCCTTCACAGGTTAGAGGCAAGATGGATCCAAAGGCAGAAAGGTGTGTATTTATTGGATATGACAACAATCAAAAGGGCTACAGGTTATACAACCCTACCAACAAAGGATTCTTGGTAAGCAGAGATGTAGTTTTTGATGAGAACAATTCATGGTATGAAGATTCATGCAGGAAGATCAATTTACCATATGATGTTGAAGAAGATTTTCCAAAGCTTGGTAGAGAACAATCAAAGATTGAAGAACAAGACACCTCAGAGGATGATGAAGAATCTCACATGGAAAAGATCAAAGCATGGAAGTCTAAAGGTAAAGCAAAATTGCAGGAACTTGGACATGAGGCAGAATCATCACATCATGGCCTAAGAAGATCTATGAGGGAAAAGAAAAAACCAGAAAGGTATGGGTTTGACACCTCATTAAAAACTAAACATTCTATATACATAGCACAAGACATAAACCAAGAGGAGCCATCATCATTTGAAGAGGCCAAAGCAAAAACTGAATGGAAACATGCAATGAAGGAAGAGATTGAAGCACTTGAGGAAAACAACACTTGGGATTTGGTGCCCAAGACTTCATCCATGAAGGTAATAGGCTCAAGATGGGTCTATAAACTCAAGAAGAATTCTGATGGTTCCATTAGCAGGTATAAGGCAAGGCTTGTAGCAAAAGGCTTTGCACAAACTCAGGGAATTGATTATGAGGAGACCTTCTCTCCTGTGGCAAAGATGCCTACTATTAGGGTTTTGCTTAGTATTGCCTCTTCCAAGAATTGGAAGATACTTCAACTAGATGTAAATAATGCATTTTTGAATGGTTGGATAACAGAAGAGGTATATATGGCACAACCACCTGGTTTTGAGAATCAAGTTTATCCTGATTATGTGTGTAAACTTAACAAAGCATTGTATGGTCTCAAGCAAGCTCCAAGAGCTTGGAGTTTCAGGCTTGTTTCATTCTTGCGGGACAAAGGCTTTCAACCAAGCAAGGCAAATCCTTCACTCTTTATTAAAAAGAGTAATTCTGAGGTCATCTACCTATGTGTATATGTAGATGATATTATATTGACAGGAAATGATGCAGATGGTATGAAGAAGATCAAAGATCAGATGAGAGAAGAGTTCAAGATAAGTGATTTGGGGTCACTTACCTACTTCCTAGGTTTGGAAGTTGTCTACAAAGATCATGGTTTGTTTCTCACTCAAAGAAAGTACATTAAGGACATGTTGGCAAAATTCAAGATGCAAGATTGTAAGATTGCAGGTAGTCCAATGGAGGTCAATCACAAATTGAGCTCACATGAAGGTGAACTCATAGAGGACATCACATCATATCAAAGTCTAGTGGGTAGTCTCAACTATGCCACATTGACAAGAGTAGATATATGTTACAGTGTGAGTGTGCTAAGCCAATTTATGCACACACCAAGGAAACCACATATGGATGCTGCCAAAAGGATTCTCAAGTATCTCAAAGGAACCATAAATGAAGGACTTTATTATCCTTATGTATCTGATTTAGGTTTGAAGCTATTTTCTGATGCAGATTGGGCTGGCTCCAAGGAAGATAGAAGGAGCACTTCAGGTTATCTTACCTTTGCAGGTTCAAAGCTTATTTCATGGTCATCCAAGAAGCAACCCACAGTTTCTCTCCCTTCTACTGAAGCTGAATATAGAGGTCTTGCCATAGCTACACAAGAAGCTATGTGGATGAAGACATTATTCAAGGATCTTGGATTGGAGTTTGGAACTCCAACTATTTTTGGTGACAATATGAGTTCTATTCATTTGGCTGCTAATCCTATTTTTCATGCAAGGACTAAACATATTGAAGTTCATTATCACTATGTACGAGAGAAGGTTCTAAGCAAAGAGATTCAAATATCATATGTGTCCACTCATCAACAATGTGCAGATATTCTAACCAAAGCATTGGATGGTACAAAGCTTTGCAAATTCAAGGCTATGATTGGTTTGCAGGTAATCTTGGAAGATTACCTGCAGATATCATCAACAATGCGCAGATATTCTAACCAAAGCATTGGATGGTACAAAGCTTTGCAAATTCAAGGCTATGATTGGTTTGCAGGTAATCTTGGCTTGAGGGGGAGCTGTTGGAGCAAGTCTATGACAAGCCTAAGTATTGGCTTGAGTCCCACAAAGTCTTAGAAGAAGCTTTAAAAAGAAGACTATGTAAAGTTCACTTGTGAACTACCTCTTGTAACTTTTGAAGAGTTTACTTAATGTAAAAGTAAGAGAATCTTAAGTGGTTGAGTCCACTTGATCAAGAATGGAAAGAGGAGCCACGAATTTGTGATTTGTGGTAGGTAGAGAATCAAATCAATCATTGATTGATTGGAGAGTGATTGAGGGAAGTTAGCCTCCCAAACTCAACTATAAATAGATGGCAGTTTTAGTCGTGGTTAGAGAGACCTATGTGAAGACCTCCAAGAGCTGAGCTTTATGCCATATCAAGGTGTGATTACAAGGCACACATATGTATCAGTAAGTCATTGTATTGTACAAGCAATATACTTTCATTTTCATGATTATTTGGTTTCATCTTTCCATGTTCTTGTGAAGTGTACCACTCACTGCCATTACTCTCAGTTTTCTCAGTCAGCTTGCAGAGATGTTTTCTATGAGCTTGGTGCATCATTTTCAGTGATTTAACTTGGTAAACTTAGCTCTATAAGTCTACTATATGCCCACAAATTTTCATGTCATTTGGATGTTGCAATCTTCAGTTATGTTCATTTGAAGTCAACAGGGTCTGTTCATCTTCACTTCTCTGTCAGGTACCCGACTTTTTCACTCATCTTGTCAGAGCCATTTCTCAGTGGTTACTTATCCAAATTCAGTGATTTAAAGCTTGTTGGATTCAGCTTACTGTATAGTATAACCATACAAGTTTTCATAATCATTGGATTACTACATGTTGAGTTAGGTTGATTTTTCTAGTCACTGGTCTATTTCTGTAGCAGCCCGTGAAAATCGGGATGATGTCATCACTTGTTAAAACTCATTCTCAGTGTGTGGTTCATTATTTTTTATGCGATTACTCTTGAAAGTTAGCTCTTTAAGTTGCCTAGACTTCCCCAAGAGGAATTGAGCTAATTGATGTTGTGCTTAGAGAATTATGTAAAACACTGGACAGGTGTATGAACCAAGAATAGCAAGTTTTCACCTCTGAGCTAACTCCAACTTATCTGTTTTGATCTATCTTTTTGAGAGTGATCTTCCAAGGTACATAGGGTGTCTAATACATCCATTGGCAAGCTAAAAGGGCCCACCATATACTCCTAGAGTTCATTTGGCTGGTGAAGATCAAGGATTTTGCAACACCTCTTCATCTTCAAGCACATACCTATCCATCTCTTCACAGTGGTATCAGAGCAAGGTTGGACAACATGGCAGATGGATTTCCTTCATCAATTGACAAATTAGACAAAGGTAACTACTCAGCTTGGTCATTAAGGATGGAAGCTTATCTCCAAGGTAGAAGTTTATATGGTTATGTGGCTGGAGATGAAGTTATGCCAAGTTTCAGGAACAAAAGTCAACCAACACAAGAAGAGCAAGAAAGATTGAGCACATGGTGCTCCAACGATGCACTTGCAAGGTCTTATCTCCTCAACTCTATCTCAGATTTTTTATTGCCTCACATTAGAAGTTGTAAGACATCTCAGGAAGTGTGGGATGCACTTGAAGCTTTCTTTTCTTCAAGTACTAAAGCTAGGAAGCATCAACTATGGCTGGATTGCACAACTCTCCAGAAGGCTCCCAAACAAAATGTGACTGATTTTGTCACAAAGCTCAAGGACATAGCGGATCAGTTGGGAAGCATTGGAGAGGTAATAGATGAAGAGAAAATTGTAAGACAGGTCATCAATGGCTTGAAGGCAGATGATAAGTGGGAAGCATTCACCACATCTATGGATTTGTACATGGACATGCATGTACCTGATTTCAACACACTCATTGGACAACTACTTACTCAAGAGGCAAAGCTTATCAAAAATGGAGAAAGCTCTAAAGGTAATCAATCTTCAGCTTTTTACACGGATAAAAGCAAAGCTAAAGATAACAAAGGAAAGGCAAAGAAAGTGGATGATGAAGTAGGTACATATCAAGCTAACTATGCAGGTAGAGGAAGACATGGCAGAGGTAGAGGAAGAGGAGGTAGACAAGGCAGGGGGAGATCCCAAGACTCCAACTCATGTTCTATTTGTGGATTAACTAATCATACAACTGAAAATTGCTTTAGGAATTCCAGGAATCAAAGAGGCAGAGGATACAATAGAGGAAGTTATGGCTACTCAAGAGGAAGGTTCAACAACTACCATGGCAACTACAACAACTACAATCATTCAAACTATCAAGGAGGCTACAAAGGAAGGAGAGACTACAATAACTACACAGAAGACTCAAACAAAGAGGATTCATTATTGATCATGAACATGGCTATGCCACAAGGTAAATGTGATGAGCATGTTTTCTACATAGATTCAGGTTGTTCAAATCATGTGGCAGGAAATGTGGCACTCCTATCAGATTTAGAAAATCCAAGGAATAAGCATGAGGTACAAACAGGAGATGATACAAAACATCCTGTGGAGAAAATAGGCAATGTCAAAGCACTTGATAGAAACATCAACCTACTCAGTAAGGTACTCTATGTCCCTACCATTACAAAGAATTTGATAAGTGTTGGGCAGATAGTAGAGAAAGGGTTGCAAGTCAGGTTCACAAAAGCAGGAGCATTTGTTGAAGATCCAAGTCTTAGAAGAAGCTTTAAAAAGAAGACTATGTAAAGTTCACTTGTGAACTACCTCTTGTAACTTTTGAAGAGTTTACTTAATGTAAAAGTAAGAGAATCTTAAGTGGTTGAGTCCACTTGATCAAGAATGGAAAGAGGAGCCACGAATTCGTGATTTGTGGTAGGTAGAGAATCAAATCAATCATTGATTGGTTGGAGAGTGATTGAGGGAAGTTAACCTCCCAAACTCAACTATAAATAGATGGCAGTTTTAGACGTGGTTAGAGAGACCTATGTGAAGACCTCCAAGAGCTGAGCTTTATGCCATATCAAGGTGTGATTACAAGGCACACATATGTATCAGTAAGTCATTGTATTGTACAAGCAATATACTTTCATTTTCATGATTATTTGGTTTCATCTTTCCATGTTCTTGTGAAGTGTACCACTCATTGCCATTACTCTCAGTTTTCTCAGTCAGCTTGCAGAGATGTTTTCTCTGAGCTTGGTGCATCATTTTCAGTGATTTAACTTGGTAAAGTTAGCTCTATATGTCTACTATATTCTCACAAATTTGCATGTCATTTGGATGTTGCAATCTTCAGTTATGTTCATTTGAAGTCAACAGGGTCTGTTCATCTTCACTTCTCTGTCAGGTACCCGACTTTTTCACTCATTTGTCAGAGCCATTTCTCAGTGGTTACGTATCCAAATTCAGTGATGTAACTCTTGTTGGATTCAGCTTACGGTCTAGTATAACCATACAAATTTTCATAATCATTGGATTTCTACATGTTGAGTTATGTTGATTTTGCTGCTCACTGGTCTATTTTTGTAGCAGCCCGTGAAAATCGGGATGATGTCATCACTTGTTAAAACTCATTCTCAGTGTGTGGTTTATTATTTTTTATGAGATTACTCTTGAAAGTTAGCTCTTTAAGTTGCCTAGACTTCCCCAAGAGGAATTGAGCTAATTGCTGCTGTGCTTAGAGAATTATGTAAAACACTGGACAGGTGTATGAACCAAGAATAACACGTTTTCACCTCTGAGCTAACTCCAACTTATCTGTTTTGATCTATCTGTTTGAGAGTGATCTTCCAAGGTACATAGGGTGTCTAATACATCCATTGGCAAGCTAAAAGGGCCCATCATATACTCCTGGAGTTCATTTGGCTGGTGTAGATCAAGGATTTTGCAACACCTCTTCATCTTCAAGCACATACCTATCCATCTCTTCACAGTGGTATCAGAGCAAGGTTGGACAACATGGCAGATGGATTTCCTTCATCAATTGAGAAATTGGACAGAGGTAACTACTCAGCTTGGTCATTAAGGATGGAAGCTTATCTCCAAGGTAGAAGTTTATATGGTTATGTGGCTGGAGATGAAGCTATGCCAAGTTTCAAGAACAAAAGTCAACCAACACAAGAAGAGCAAGAAAGATTGAGCACATGGTGCTCCAAGGATGCACTTGCAAGGTCTTATCTCCTCAACTCTATCTCAGATTTTTTATTGCCTCACATTAGAAGTTGTAAGACATCTCAGGAAGTGTGGGATGCACTTGAAGCTTTCTTTTCTTCAAGTACTAAAGCTAGGAAGCATCAACTATGGCTAGATTTCACAACTCTCAAGAAGGCTCCCAAACAAAATGTGACTGATTTTGTCACAAAGCTCAAGGACATAGCGGATCAGTTGGGAAGCATTGGAGAGGTAATAGATGAAGAGCAAATTGTAAGACAGGTCATCAATGGCTTGAAGGCAGATGATAAGTGGGAAGCATTCACCACAACTATGGATTTGTACATGGACATGCATGTACCTGATTTCAACACACTCATTGGACAACTACTTACTCAAGAGGCAAAGCTTATAAAAAATGGAGAAATCTCTAAAGGTAATCAATCTTCAGCTTTATACACGGATAAAAGCAAAGCTAAAGATAACAAAGGAAAGGCAAAGAAAGTGGATGATGAAGCAGGTACATATCAAGCTAACTATGCAAGTAGAGGAAGACATGGCAGAGGTAGAGGAAGAGGAGGTAGACAAGGCAGGGGGAGATCCCAAGACTCCAACTCATGTTCTATTTGTGGATTAACTAATCATACAACTGAAAATTGCTTTAGGAATTCCAGGAATCAAAGAGGCAGAGGATACAATAGAGGAAGTTATGGCTACTCAAGAGGAAGGTTCAACAACTACCATGGCAACTACAACAACTACAATCATTCAAACTATCAAGGAGGCTACAAAGGAAGGAGAGACTACAATAACTATACAGAAGACTCAAACAAAGAGGATTCATTATTGATCATGAACATGGCTATGCCACAAGGTAAATCTGATGAGCATGTTTTCTACATAGATTCAGGTTGTTCAAATCATGTGGCAGGAAATGTGGCACTCCTATCAGATTTAGAAAATCCAAGGAATAAGCATGAGGTACAAACAGGAGATGATACAAAACATCCTATGGAGAAAATAGGCAATGTCAAAGCACTTGATGGGAACATCAACCTACTCAGTAAGGTACTCTATGTCCCTACCATTACAAAGAATTTGATAAGTGTTGGGTAGATAGTAGAGAAAGGGTTGCAAGTCAGGTTCACAAAAGCAGGATCATTTGTTGAAGATCCAAGTCAAGGATTCAGAAGAATTGCAAAAGGTGAAAAGACAGGTAGATTGTTCACATTTGAATTACAGGACACTAGAAACATTGCTCTCTTTAATTATGGTAGTCAGACACTCACAGAATTGGAAGTATGGCACAAAAGGTTAGCACATATTGGTGAAAGGTCATTAAAGCAAATCTGCAAGGACCAAAGTGTACTTGGACTTCCTAATTTGTCAAAACAACATATGATTTATAAGTGCAATGCATGTCAATTTGGAAAGTCTCACAGGTTACCATTCATGAAGAAAGGTTATATGCATGGAGATCTCTTGGAGTTGGTTCATACAGATGTATGGGGACCTAGCAAGGAAGCTTCAATATCTGGATCAAGGTATTATGTTTCCTTTATTGATGATTGCAGCAGATGGACTATCCTATTCTTTATGAAACACAAAGATGAAGTTTTTTCATGTTTCAAAAGATATTTGGCTCTTGTGGAGAATCAAACACGTAAATCACTAAAAAGGCTAAGGTCAGATGGAGGGGGAGAATACTTCTCCCATGAGTTTGATTCTTTTCTTCAAGAAAGAGGAATCAAAAGAGAGGTAACTACAAGGTACACTCCTGAGCAAAATGGAGTGGCAGAAAGGAGGAATAGGACAATTGTTGAAGCTGCAAGGTCTATGTTAAATGAAAAGCATTTACCTAATTACTTATGGGCCGAGGCTGTATCTACAGCCACTTACTTGATTAACAGTTGCCTTCAAAATCCCTTGATGGGATGACTCCATATGAGGCTTGGAATGGAAGAAGACCAAGCTTAGATCATTGTAAAATTTTTGGATGTATTGCTTTTGCTCATGTTCCTTCACAGGTTAGAGGCAAGATGGATCCAAAGGCAGAAAGGTGTGTATTTATTGGATATGACAACAATCAAAAGGGCTACAGGTTATACAACCCTACCAACAAAGGATTCTTGGTAAGCAGAGATGTAGTTTTTGATGAGAACAATTCATGGTATGAAGATTCATGTAGGAAGATCAATTTACCATATGATCTTGAAGAAGATTTTCCAAATCTTGGTAGAGAACAATCAAAGATTGAAGAACAAGACACCTCAGAGGATGATGAAGAATCTCACATGGAAAAGATCAAAGCATGGAAGTCTAAAGGTAAAGCAAAATTGCAGGAACTTGGACATGAGGCAGAATCATCACATCATGGCCTAAGAAGATCTATGAGGGAAAAGAAAAAACCAGAAAGGTATGGGTTTGACACCTCATTAGTAACTAAACATTCTATCTACATAGCACAGGACATAAACCAAGAGGAGTCATCATCATTTGAAGAGGCCAAAGCAAAAACAGAATGGAAACATGCAATGAAGGAAGAGATTGAAGCACTTGAGGAAAACAACACTTGGGATTTGGTGCCCAAGACATCATCCATGAAGGTAATAGGCTCAAGATGGGTCTATAAACTCAAGAAGAATTCTGATGGTTCCATTAACAGGTATAAGGCAAGGCTTGTAGCAAAAGGCCTTGCACAAACTTAGGGAATTGATTATGAGGAGACCTTCTCTCCTGTGGCAAAGATGCCTACTATTAGGGTTTTGCTTAGTATTGCCTCTTCCAAGAATTGGAAGATACTTCAACTAGATGTAAAGAATGCATTTTTGAATGGTTGGATAACAGAAGAGGTATATATGGCACAACCACCTGGTTTTGAGAATCAAGTTTATCCTGATTATGTGTGTAAACTTAACAAAGCATTGTATGGTCTCAAGCAAGCTCCAAGAGCTTGGAATTTTAGGCTTGTTTCATTCTTGCAGGACAAAGGCTTTCAACCAAGCAAGGCAGATCCTTCACTCTTTATTAAAACGAGTAATTCTGAGGTCATCTACCTATGTGTATATGTAGATGATATTATATTGACAGGAAATGATGCAGATGGTATGAAGAAGATTAAAGATCAGATGAGAGAAGAGTTCAAGATAAGTGATTTGGGGTCACTTACCTACTTCCTAGGTTTGGAAGTTGTCTACAAAGATCATGGTTTGTTTCTCACTCAAAGAAAGTACATTGAGGACATGTTGGCAAAATTCAAGATGCAAGATTGTAAGATTGCAGGTACTCCAATGGAGGTCAATCACAAATTGAGCTCACATGAAGGTGAACTCATAGAGGACATCACATCATATCAAAGTCTAGTGGGTAGTCTCAACTATGCCACATTGACAAGAGTAGATATGTGTTACAGTGTGAGTGTGCTAAGCCAATTTATGCACACACCAAGGAAACCACATATGGATGCTGCCAAAAGGATTCTCAAGTATCTCAAAGGAACCATAAATGAAGGACTTTATTATCCTTATGTATCTGATTTAGGTTTGAAGCTATTTTCTGATGCAGATTGGGCTGGCTCCAAGGAAGATAGAAGGAGCACTTCAGGTTATCTTACCTTTGCAGGTTCAAAGCTTATTTCATGGTCATCCAAGAAGCAACCCACAGTTTCTCTCCCTTCTACTGAAGCTGAATATAGAGGTCTTGCCATAGCTACACAAGAAGCTATGTGGATGAAGACATTATTCAAGGATCTTGGATTGGAGTTTGGAACTCCAACTATTTTTTGTGACAATATGAGTTCTATTCATTTGGCTGCTAATCCTATTTTTCATGCAAGGACTAAACATATTGAAGTTCATTATCACTATGTACGAGAGAAGGTTCTAAGCAAAGAGATTCAAATATCATATGTGTCCACTCATCAACAATGTGCAGATATTCTAACCAAAGCATTGGATGGTACAAAGCTTTGCAAATTCAAGGCTATGATTGGTTTGCAGGTAATCTTGGAAGATTACCTGCAGATATCATCAACAATGTGCAGATATTCTAACCAAAGCATTGGATGGTACAAAGCTTTGCAAATTCAAGGCTATGATTGGTTTGCAGGTAATCTTGGCTTGAGGGGGAGCTGTTGGAGCAAGTCTATGACAAGCCTAAGTATTGGCTTGAGTCCCACAAAGTCTTAGAAGAAGCTTTAAAAAGAAGACTATGTAAAGTTCACTTGTGAACTACCTCTTGTAACTTTTGAAGAGTTTACTTAATGTAAAAGTAAGAGAATCTTAAGTGGTTGAGTCCACTTGATCAAGAATGGAAAGAGGAGCCACGAATTTGTGATTTGTGGTAGGTAGAGAATCAAATCAATCATTGATTGATTGGAGAGTGATTGAGGGAAGTTAGCCTCCCAAACTCAACTATAAATAGATGGCAGTTTTAGTCGTGGTTAGAGAGACCTATGTGAAGACCTCCAAGAGCTAAGCTTTATGCCATATCAAGGTGTGATTACAAGGCACACATATGTATCAGTAAGTCATTGTATTGTACAAGCAATATACTTTCATTTTCATGATTATTTGGTTTCATCTTTCCATGTTCTTGTGAAGTGTACCACTCACTGCCATTACTCTCAGTTTTCTCAGTCAGCTTGCAGAGATGTTTTCTATGAGCTTGGTGCATCATTTTCAGTGATTTAACTTGGTAAAGTTAGCTCTAAAAGTCTACTATATGCTCACAAATTTTCATGTCATTTGAATGTTGCAATCTTCAGTTATGTTCATTTGAAGTCAATAGGGTCTGTTCATCTTCACTTGTCTGTGAGGTACCCGACTTTTTCACTCATCTTGTCAGAGCCATTTCTCAGTGGTTACTTATCCAAATTCAGTGGTTTAAAGCTTGTTGGATTTTTCTTACTTTCTAGTATAACGATACAAATTTTCATAATCATTGCATTTCTACATGTTGAGTTATGTTGATTTTTCTGCTCACTGGTCTATTTCTGTAGCAGCCCGTGAAAATCGGGATGATGTCATCACTTGTTAAAACTCATTCTCAGTGTGTGGTTCATTATTTTTTATGCGATTACTCTTGAAAGTTAGCTCTTTAAGTTGCCTAGACTTCCTCAAGAGGAATTGAGCTAATTGCTGCTGTGCTTAGAGAATTATGTAAAACACTGGACAAGTGTATGAACCAAGAATAGCAAGTTTTCATCTCTGAGCTAACTCCAACTTATCTGTTTTGATCTATCTTTTTGAGAGTGATCTTCCAAGGTACATAGGGTGTCTAATACATCCATTGGCAAGCTCAAAGGGCCCACCATATACTCCTGGAGTTCATTTGGCTGGTGTAGATCAAGGATTTTGCAACACCTCTTCATCTTCAAGCACATACCTATCCATCTCTTCACAGATATGTGGATAAAGGCTTATCAGTCCACAATCATGATCGGAACAAGCATAGAACAGTAGGAGAGACTTTATCCACAAGGAGAGTTAGAGAAGGAGAGATTGGAAATATGCAAGAAACTCATAGAAATAGCTCAAACCACTCTCGAACATACTATCCCAGTCCTTCCAAAGACGAGGGTACATGAAAGCCTATTCAATGAATGCCTAGAAGTGAACAATGGAAAATCAATAAAGACACAACAAGAGGAGAATAGTGAAAGAGACTACTAGAGTAAAAAGGAAGAATATATATCTATAATTCCACAATTAGAAGCCAATTGGCCACAAGACTTGTGGGTCAAGATTCAGGAGGAACGATGGAGGAAGAATGAGAACTGATCATCACCTTTCGAAGAACTAGACACTTGGGAAAATCAACCCATACCAAATTTAGAAGAAGTATATGAGGAAGTGTCTATTTTAGACCAAAACAAGGAAGAAGCGAACAACATTTTCACTCTACCAAATTATATGGGAGAATATGAGAGAAGATCATTAGTATTCCATGCTCCCACGATCCGGGGCAAGGAGGAAATGTCTCAAGATAAGAAATCACACAATTTAGCAGATTTCAAGAAAACCAAGATACAATGCTTATTGACAATAGAAGAATTATTTGGAGCCAAATGGAAGCAACTAGCCGGATAGTTGAGATTAGAAACTAGAGAACCTATGAAGGAGAAGAAAGTAAACTAAAGCTTCATCAACCATTCAAATTCCAATTGACAAAGTTGGAGAATTTAGTGAAGGAGATGAAGGAAATATGTGTCTACCCATCACCTTTAATGGATATATGACTAGAGCCATATTAGACACCGGAGTTGGTGTAGGCATAGCCACAAAGAAATTTGGGAAAAATGGGGAAAACCTACCTTACGACTTACGCGCATGAAGCTTCAACTAGCAGATGATCATGTAGAGAGACCCCTAGGAATATTGGAGAAGACTAAGCTAACTACCTGCAGAGTTTGAACATACTCTCGCTATATGTCAATTCGGAAAAGCCAATTATTATGAAATCATCTTATGATGACCTTTTATGAGACAACTCAGAGTCATGCAAGATTGGGGAAGAGTGCCTTGTATTTACAACACCACGTGACAACAACGAAGATAAATTTACACACTTTGTCTTATAGGGATGTACCCCCATTACAATGGAACCCGGTTCATTGAGAAGAAGACAATTTGACCATTCATAGCACAGGATCGAGTGACCAATCATGGATGAATGAAGACGTTCAGCTATGGATGTGTAAAGAGGCCAAAAGAGAAGAAAACAAAACTCAGTTATGGCCAATGGGGCATCAAAATTATCGACCCATAAATGACCCAGTATACATGCCTCAAATTTTCCGAGATGAAGTGTCCAAACCACACAGATGCATGGAGATCTTAGCAACATTAGATGTGTGTGTAAATGAGGAAGTATTAACCTTGAATGAGTGCATAGATGAAGAAGGTTATGATGTGAACCTTTACATGGTAATCCTGTAGGAAGTGGAAACAAGAGAAGTATTGGAAAAAGAATGGAGGGAGGACTGTGAAAGTATAGAAATGGAAATCGAATTCGATTCAAAAGAACAATATTTAGAAGCAATCTAGGCAAACAATGAAGAAGAAACACCTAAGGTGTTCACGATAGAAGAAACTCAAGCGAGACAGGACAACAAGGAAACATTAAATAAGGTAGAGCAACCACCAAATCTTTTCAAAGTTCTAGAACAATTTAAGAGATATGAAGTTGAAGAACAAAAAATAGCTATTCAAATGCCCAAGAGAGAAGCAATGGATGGAGAAGCTTACGATAATAAGGAACAAACCAAGAAAGTGCTGGTGTTTATAGAAGAAGAAGAGGAGAGATGCACTTACATTGGAAAAGATGTATCTCCGGAAGAAGAACAAGAATTGATAGAACGAATCAAGGAATATAGGGATGTATTTGCATGGACCTACAAAGACCTCAAGGGAGTAGATCCATCCATCTGTTCCCATAGAATCCCAATGACACTTGAAGCAAAATCTTCCAAGCAACACCCATACACATACAATGATGTTTATTCTACAAGGATTAAAGAGGAGATCAACAAGTTGTTAGTAGCAGGGTTCATTTATGAGATAGAGCACACAGAATGGGTATCACCTTTGGTTGTAGTACCCAAAAAGAATGGTAAGCTTAGAGTTTGCATCAATTTGAAAAAAGTGAATGTGGCTACTATAGGTGATAGCTATCCTTTACCTACCACCGATCACCTATTGGAAAGAGTTGCAAGCAAGGAAGTATATAGATTCCTTGATGGATTCATGGGTTATAACCAAGTATCCATTGCTATGGAGGACCAACATAAGACAACCTTTGCAATTGAATGGGGCATATACGCCTTTCGAGTGATACCATTCTGACTCACTAATGCCCCAACAACTTTCCAAAGACTGATGTGTCATGTATTCAAGGAATTTTTAAGAAAAAGCATGGAAGTATATGTAGATGATTTGTGCACTTATTCTCTTCAAAGAAGTGAACACATTCTAGAACTATGGAGGATATTCAAAAAATGCCGACAATATCGAGTATGCTTGAGCCCAGAAAAATGTGTCTTCATGGTAAGACAAGGAAAAATCTTGGGACACATTGTATCAAGGAATGGAATTTTCACAGATGAAGATAAGATTAAAGTAATTTTAGACTTACCAAGACCTAAAAATGTGAAGGAAGTACAAGCATTTATGGGTCATTTTGGATATTATCGTCGATTTATCCACATGTATGCTATAATTTCTAAACCTCTATATGGATTATTAAGTCAATTCTCTTGGATTGAAGATTGCTAAAAGGCATTTAACGAATTGAAATGATGATAAAGCTCAGCACCTATTTTGAAGGTGCCCAACTAGAACAAACCATTCCATATCCATGTGGATGTTATCAATTTATGCAATAGAATGCATACTAGCTCAACCAGCAGACGAAAGAAAATTAGATCATCCTATGGCATATGCAAGTAGATAGTTAATCCAGGCAAAGAGAAATTATACCACGACAAAAAGAGAAGGCTTGGAAATGGCGTATGCAGAAAAGTTTGACATTACCTCCTAGCCAACAAATTCAAGTTTTTTATCGACCATCAGGCATTATTGTATCTGGTCAATAAGCCTTGTAATATGATAAGGCTAGTGAGATGGTTCCTATTATTGATGGAATTTGACTTTGAAGTAATAGTCAAAAAAGGAATACTCATGTAAGAGCGGATCATCTGTCTTGGATGACACATGGAGAACCACCCAACAGAGTGGCTGATGATCTACTAGATACATACTTGTTCAATTTAAAAGTGTGTCAAAAATTCACAGAAACGTTAATACCAATCCTCATGCATGGATCATACCATAGGATCAATAGAGATACCAGAAAAGAATTTTTGCAATCATGTAATTTACATATTGTAGTAGGTAGTTTGAACTTTGTATTACAAAGAACCAAATGGTACATTATTGAGATGTCTCAAAGAAGTTGAACAGAAAAACCTATAGGAGCAAGCTCATGTGAATCAATGGAAGATTCATAAAGGACTTCATGGAACATTAAGAGAATTTAAAAGATTGGGAGTATACTGGCTAGACATGCCAAAGGATGTACATGAACACCTTAGAAGTTGCCAAGAATTCCAAGAAAATACCCCAAAGGACCAGCCGCTTTTCAATTCTCTACTATAGCACCAGCCTGGAGTAGGGTATTGGTAAAATTATTGAAAACCCACAAGCATGAGGAAGGAGCTAATCTATCAAGGAAGTGAACCCTAGAAGAAATAAGTAAGGACTACACCATAATTGGTAAGCAATTATTTAGAAGAGGAAAGGACAATCAGCTACAACATTTCTCAACTGAAAGAACTGTAAAAATGATTCTTTTGCAGGCACGTGCTGGCCACCTCTACACACGGATGCCGGCATGTATGCATGAAGTTGTGAGGTGTGTCAAAGAACCAAGTACCCTATAAGAAGAGATGATATGCCTTTAAGACCCATGATCTACACAAGAGCTTTTTCAAAATGGGGCATTGATTTCATAGGACCTATAAATCCTCCAGCCAAGGGATCGCATGTTGAATATATAATAGTGGTCACGCATTATCTAACAAAATGGGTAGAAGTAAAAGCAAAGAGGAAAAATGATGCACAAACCATAACTAAATTTCTCTTTGAAAATATATTTACTTGCTTTGGATTGCCAATAGAAATCGTGAGTGATAGGGGAACACACTTCATCAATGAAGTAATAGAATCACTAATGAACGAATTCCTTGTGATTCACAAAAAATCAGCCCCTTACCACCCTCAAGCTAATGTTCAGGCGAAAAGTTCCAACAAGGTATTGTGCATAGCGTTGACCAAAATAGTCAACAACGAAAGGTCCGATTGGGAGAAACAGTTGCATCATGCAATTTGGGCCTTTCGTGTGGCTTACAAAACGGCCATTGGAACAACTCCTTTTAATTTAGTATACGGATAGAACATGATTCTACCAATCAATTTTTTAGTGCCTACCCTACGTGTAGCACAAGAGAACGATTGGACAGGTCACGAACTATCCCAACAGCTGGACCAAATTGAAAGATTGCATGAAACGAGATTACAAGCCATAACAGGAATTTATGCAGCTAAAAGGAGACAGAAAGCCTACTACGATGCACATATTAAGGACAAGGGCTTAAAGGAAGGAGATTTGGTATTAGTGTATACATTGAAAGAGCATGCAAAGAAATCGCAGTAGTGAGGATATGGCCCATTAATTGATAAATCAAATTTCGACAAGCGGAGCGGTAAACGTAGCCACATTAGATGGAGACGTACTTCCAAACTACATTAGTGGTTGTAGAGTTAAGAGATATATGGAACCATTAACTAATCAAATGTTAGCACGACTTGTAGGAGCACAAAATCGAAAGAAAGAAGAAGAAAGAATTAGAGAAGAAGCTCGAATGGAAGCTCTAGAATGAATCCGGAAACAAATAGAGTGGATGAGACAAAGAGACGAAAGATATGTGCAGGGAGAGGAATCGATACCCATGGCAAACTACCAAGTGGGTAATGCAAACAATGCAAGCAATAGTATTTCTCAACCATACTTAAACCTAGGAATTGGGAACATGGAATATCAACTAGTGGATGCATTGATTGACACGAGAGTGGCATTAAGTTGTATGCAAGTGTCGTTAGCCACTCATCTTAAAACGACCATGAGTCCCACTAAGGCATATATGATAGGAATCAGAGGACAAATTATTGAGTGTAGAGGGATTCTTGCGCAAAAAGGGATTTGAGTGTTTGTAGGAGAAGGGAGAAATATAAGAAGAAAGATACAGACACTGGAAGCTTCTCTAGATTGATCATAAGAAGAAAAGTACAATGGTGATGTACAATACAATCCAAATGCTCTTTGTGCAAAATCCCAAAGAGTGCACTATCAACAAAGTTACAAAATACCCAAGGTTCTTGCTACTGCCGACCTTCTCTACACTAGACCTCCACCTTCTCCAAGCTTGCACTTGTGCACACCTTGCACTCAAGCTTCCAATAGGGGGAGGGATGGACGCCTTCTGCCAATTTGCCCATAGCTTCAATGGGACCTTGTGACCTTTGGTTGCATGGCTTAGCATTTCTCTGCACACTTCTAAGTCACTCTTCTTGCACACCTTGCACTTCACTTCTTTGCGTCACACACTCTCTGTATCTCTCTTGCTCCTCACTTAGTGTAGTCTATGCCCACCTTGCTTAGTCTAACCAGGCATAATGTCTTGCCTTGATTCGAGTGTCGGTTCATGTACACTCCTAACTGCTAGAGTATCTTGATGCTCACTTTGATGTCCCAAGATTGTCTCCAAAAGTGGGCAGCCAATGAATCCCTGTTTTGTCCTCTAATGACTTTAGACTAAAAAAAGAATTTTAATAGGAGGTCCATACTTTCACTTCTCCATATGTTGTCGCTTCACATACCTTCACATTTTGCCTTTTAATTCTTCAAATGTGCACCTAAGAGAGGGTTCACCTGAACCTTCCAAACACTTTAAAAACGCTTTCAACCTTAGAGAAATTAAAGAAAGACACTCTGCAACCTTCAACCAACTTTCTGTAAAATATGACCTTTGTGAACAATTGCATGTGCACTACTTGTGCACCTTGACACCCAAACTTTGAACGCTTTGACTTTGCCCATGTTGACTTTGACCATGTTGACTTTGACCTTAAACATGTTGACTTTGATTTGTTTGACTTTGACCTTTTGACTTTGACTATGGTTGACTTTGACCAATATGACTTTTATGGGCTCAACAGTTGCCCACCATCTAATGGGCTCTCCGTCTCGGAAAGCTATAGCCAAAACTCGGAGCAGAGATGACACCATGATTCCTATGCTGCAAAATCTTCAAAAGAACACTTTAGCAGCTACCAAGTTCATCAAGAGCAGTAGAGAACAAACACCAGAGAAGAACCAAAAGTGGGAATTTTGCACAGAAAAGAAAGGGATGGCGAATGGAGGGTAGAAAGGAGGGGGAAGGGAGGGCTGAGGGGGCGGAGATGGATAGGGCATGGAGGGGTAAGGATGGGGCTAGGTAGAAAGGTAAAGGGAGGGTGAGGAAGTAGGATTATGGGCTCTAGAGAGGGTTGAAATGATAAAACAGTAAGCTACAGAGGGTGCATATGGGAAAATGTGAAACATATGGTAAAATAAGGTGAGAATAGACCATGTGGACCATGTATGTAATAAAAAACACGTGAGAAATATGCTCAAAACATGTGGGTTTTGAATAAAAGTTAGAACAAAGTTGTAATTTTGGAAAAGTAAGTTCAAAAATGAGTCCAAAGGTGCCAGAGGACATGAAAATGACTCCAACTTTGAAAAAAATGGCCATCCGAGGCGCAATGTAAAGCCAAAAGCATTGGACCATGAATATATATATATATATATATATATATATATATATATATATATATATATATATATATATATATATATATATATATATATATATATATATATATATATATAATTCTTATAAATACTTAATATATATGTATATGTATATATATATATACATATATATATATATATATATATATATATATATATATATATATATATATATATATATATATATATACATATATATTAAGTATTTATAAGAATTATATATATTTATATATATATATATATATATATATATATATATATATATATATATATATATATATATATATATATATATATATATATATATATATATATAGATATATATATATATACATATATATATATGTGTGTGTGGGTGTGTGTGTGTGTGTTGAAATGCATGTGGGGTTGAGCAAAGCTTAAATAACAAGAAAAAAATAAAAATAAAATAAAATAAAAATAAATAAATAAATAACATAAAGAAAAAAAATTAAAAACTAAAAAGTCGTGGGGGAAGAAAAAAATAAAAATAAAGTAAAAATAAATAAATGAATAATTAAAATAAATAAAATAAATAAAATAAAAAAATAAAAAAATAAAAATTCATGGGGGGTGTGGCAAGGGGTGGGGGGAGAGAGAGAGAGAGAGAGAGAGAGAGAGAGAGAGTGTGAGTGAGAGAGAGAGGGTTGTTTTTTTTCTTAAATCAAAAAATAAAATTAGCCGCCAGGGGGCCTCTTTTTTTTTGAAAAATACCCTAGAAAATATAAAAAAATACTAATAAAATCCAAAAAATAAAAAAAAAGCAAAATAAATGAGGAAAAAATTTCAAAAAAATTCCTAACATTTCTAGGCCACTTTCTCACTCAAAACCACAGAGAGCTTCCTTTATTCTTTCATTTTATCAAGAAAATGGCATTGGAAAAGATGAACAAAGGCTAAAAAAAATCTAAAAATGCCTTGAAAATTCCCAAAAATTTCCCAAAAAAAGTTCTTATGCAAAGGTTGTGAAATGGCTTCCAAGTTGCATAAGAATCAAGGAACAAGCATGAAAATGGATAAAAACTACTAAAACTTGAGCAAAATGAAATGAGAAGGCTATGTACAACCTAGAGAGATTTGCAAGTTCTAGGTGATCTAGAAAGCTTCAGTAATGTTGATGATAGGCCTTGGGCCTGGATATGTTGACCAATGGTAGTATCTCTCCTTTCAGAGTCTCTAAATCCACTCCACCCCAATTTAGCATCATCGTAATTTGATAAGGTCCATCCCAGTGCGGAAGCCATTTTCCCCTTACTTGTGTGAGGATTTGAGGTCTATGGAGAAGAACTAACATGCGTGTTTGTAAGTTATTGTTCCAAAAATTTCGATCATGTGCCTCCTTGCTCTTCACTTGAGTCTCTATCAATTGTTTTGCAGCATGTAGACGTATCTCTTCCAATTTTTGTAGTGCTCCAAGCCTCTGAGAGACACCACAATCTTTCTTTCCCTGCATGAATGCTAGTTTTGGTGACCCATGTAGAAATTCAAAGGGTTCAATAGGCAAAATTCCATAAACCAATGGGAATGGAGAATATCCACTAGCTTCTTTGTAAGCTAGTATGTACGCCCACAGGGTACCTTGATAAGCTATGCCCTAGGAAGTGGGTTGTAACATACATTCCTTCCTTAACATGGAAATTAATACCTTATTGGTGGATTCTGCTTGTCCATTAGCTCTTGGATAATAGGCACAAGAGGTCCTATGTAGAATTTTGTACCTGTTAAAAATTTCATGTAGGACCTTGTTCACAAAATGAGTACCTTGGTCTATACAAATTTCAAGGGGGCATCCAAATCTGCAAATGATGTTACGATAAATGAAATCAGCAACTATTTGAGTGATGCAATCAGGGGAGGCAATAGCTTAAGCCCACTTTGTTGCATAGTCAATGGCAATCAATAGATACTTTTCTCTCTTTGGAATCGATGCAGGGTACATGGGCCCTACAAAATCAAGCCCACTTCTCAAATGGTTGCCAAGAAGTGGAAATAATCAAGGGGTTATGCATGTGCTTTGTTGGCTTGGGCCCACACCTCTAACAAACATCACATGCTTTTCCCATTCCTCTACATCTTTGAATGATGTAGGCCACCATGAGCCAGCACCAAGGATTCTCAGGCTCATAATGTGTCCTAGAAGGTGCCCACCACCTGCTCCTTCATGTGTAGATTTAAGGACTTCCCTCACTTCTTCTTCTTCCATGCACTTTCTAAACCTGTTATCCTTTCCCGTTCTATATAATTTTCCCTCAATAAAGGTAAAGGGTTTGCTTTTTATGAGCATCCTCTTTCTTTGCACGGCACTTGCCTTCTCTAGATACAATCCAGTTTCAAGAAAATTCTTGATGTCATCATACCAACCTTGTGCTCATACAACAAACAAATTAGCATCTCGAAAATCATCATTTACTCCAATTGCTTGATCCATCATGTTGATGCTAGATAGGTGATCTGCCATGACGTTTTGTTTACCTGGTCTATGGACTACAAAAACATCAAATTCCTGGAACAAAAGTAGCGACCTCCATATCCTCCCAGTTGCTTGTGGCTTGTTCAATAAATAACTGAGTGGCTGATGATCAGTGATGATAACAAATTTCACACCTAGCAAATAACGACGAAACTTTTATATAGCGAAAACCATTGCTAGGGCCTCCCTTTCTGTGGTGCTATAATTTTTTACAGCCTTAGTCAAAATTTGACTAGCATACTGAATAGGTTTGTGTAGCTCAGTGATGAGTAGCACCTCCTTTCATGTCAATCCGGGAAGACATGAGGATGGTATGAAGACCTCGAGCAAGTGAAGGCACAAGTGCGTGAGTGAGAAGCACACTGACATGCACACACATACACACACACGCGCACACAAGGTAAGGCAAAGGATGAGAAGCAATGGAGTTCTTTAGATTACTTTCAAAAAGCTCTTACAAGTTCGTTTCATTTACAATCCAACCTCAAAAATGAGCTCTCTAGCTCCTTTTATAGTTTTTGACTAGTTTTGGCCCTGTCCAGACCTAGTGTCCGGCCTAGTTAAAAATTAGGTTCCAGGGCCAATTTGAGGGCTTAAATGGAGTCTAAAAAATACGAAAATTGATATGTAGGTACTTCTAAGGCTCCTCAAGCTCAAGGACTCCTTGGCTTGCACAAAATGGAGCTACAAAAATATGAAATGGTATTTATAGGGGTTGTTAGTGATGAGAATCATTTTTAATTGGTGTAAGGGTGTTGAAAAATTATAGGTTGCCTTAGTGCTAGATCTACGTGAATGCTCGTACTTGCTTCTTCATGAAGAAAATTATTGGCCTACTTGCCAAATCGTCGTTGACTCCCTTGTCTGCCTGTGCTTTCTCTCCCTTCTGACTCTCTTCTCTGACTGCCATGCCTCGTTAGTCCTTCAGTTCCTTGTCTGCTGCTAACACCCCCCCCACTCTCGCGTCTGTCGCCCCTGACAGACCCTTGTCTAGAGGATTTTTGAACATAATATTGGACGACATCGGAGGCTAGGTGGTGTTCTTCGAGTCGCAAGCCGCGGGCTAGATCTGTGAGCAATTCATCCCAATTCACAGGTCCGGGAACATCTGGATGAGGCACCCTCAATTGTTCTGAGTAAATAGTTCTCTGCACAGCAAATAATTGGAGGAGATGTGATGGTCTGGGTATAAAGATTTCGGAGTGATATTCCCAGAATCCTGTGATGAACATCTCCTCAAATGTCTGTTTAAAGCAGGCTGGGAGGTACTTGATTCTGGCGTGCCAAGCATATATTACTTCAATTGATGGGGTGGTACTCATATCGTACACCAGATCCTGGTTTCCTGTCACGAAGCCTGCTCCTGAGAAGTGGGGTCCTTAATATTCTTAAACGTCCTGAAAGTGATCAGCATTAATTCAAATATTTTCATACACATCTGGGCCATCACATCGGGATTATTGCGTAGCCGAATGCTCCAGTGTCTGATTGTAGAAATCATGTAGTTCACCGTGGGGGGTCCTCGTGGAGGTGCTAGATAAACGTAATTTAACCATTTTGCGCAGGCTTTGATGTCTCTGACGGCAATAGTGAATTCAGGCCAGGTGCGTCTTCGAAGAACTGGAACGTAACAAGGATTATATTTAATAAACAACGGCATATTATTCCAGGTTTGGACCATTTCGGGATATGTTTCCAAAAGCCTGATCCTCCAGGTGGGTTGATGGATGGACCCACGCTTAGCACTTTCTGGTATATCATATGGACCAAATTGTGTAGCGAATGTGGGAGGCTTGCCGCATCGTCGTTGAATCTCGGCGTTGTAATCGGCCAACAGTATGCAGTATGGCACATATTGGTCATTATTGGTGCCGATCCATCTATGATGAGACATGCTTCTGAAATATTCTGACTTTATGACAGTTTCTTCTAGGTTCGCTAGTGATTGGATCTGAATGGCCACCCGTTCTTCGTGTGTGTTCGCTGTCATTTCCAGTGTCTGAAGCCACTCGGGTGCTTCCACTTCCAAGGTGTCTAGTCCCTCTGAGGTTCGTTGCCCGCCTGGCATTGGCATAGGAACATACGGTTCTTCATACGAATCATCTACCTCAATAGGGACCAAGTCTTCTGGCTCTGGTTCTACTGCCGGAGAGGGCTGCCTCTCGTATGTCAGTAACCTCTTTTGTAATTCTGCTACCTGCTCAGTTAAGGCCTTTACTTCGTCTGAGGGAGAGGTTGATGGGACACTCTTCGGTTGTTCTTCCTGTTCCTTAAGTCTGCTCTGTAATGTGTCACGTTCTCTTTCCAAGTCATCATGGGCTTCCAGAAGATCTGCATAGCTTTCCAAAATGGTTTTCATCGTCTCCGTGGGAACTGCTTTGAACTGCTCTGGATCTATCTCGTGGGGAGAGCCTTCCATTGCCGCTTCCAGATTCTCTTCATTTTGTTTTTGCAGTCTCTTGTTCTCTTCCAGTGCTGTGTCCATATGTTTCCTCAGTAGCGCCAAGTTACGTCTGACTCGTAGGCTATCGGCCTGGTATACTTCGAGCAAAGCTTCTAATTGTTTGACGCCTGATTCTGTCGATGGTTGGGGTGCCTCCAATAGTGTTTGGTGAGCCTGCTCAAGCGTTGTGTAATGTTGATTCACATCTGCATTTTCCTCTTCCAGCATTTTAAATTGCCTTTGTAAGTTCTGGTGATTTGTTGTCAGTTGTTGATACCGGCCGTCCAGAGCTCTGTACTCATTTTGAAGCTGATATACACATTGATTTAATGCTAGAAATATACTATTTACATTGAATGATGCAGGGGGAATGGGGGCGTGGCATGGGGGGAGGGAGCGGTGCGGTGGCAGGAGATGTTTCCATAGTGTCAAATGTTTGAGTGACCGTGTAGATGGGTATCGTGGGTGGGGTGGATGTGACGTTAGTGAATAGAGTGGTGAAAGTGGGCATGGTAACTCCCACGAATTGGATTCCCGGAGAGAGTGGAATTCCCATGACGATTGTGGTGGTAGTGGACGTGGTGGTGATAGTGTCATGTGGTGGAGTGAGTTGTGTAGTGAGGGGTGGGGATGGTGGTGACAGTGGTGCTTCCTGATGTTCGTCTGCTTGCGTTGTATCTCCTGGTGTTGATACGTTGATATGAATTTGTTTCCCGGACCTCATGGGACGAGCGGGAACTCTTTTCTCAAATCGGTGAATGTAGGCCATTGCCTCATGAATGGCCTCATCCAATCCTACTGCATCGGCGTGTAGGTTTATGGACTTGATGAACATGTCATCCACGCCTTCCTCTGCCAGCAATTGGTTCATGAGTTTCTTGCCTGCTTCCAGTGACATTTTATGTTGTTCTTGAACTAGCTGCATGGTTCGATATAGTCGTTTTATTTGTGCCGAATACGCGGGGGCACTTGCCAACTCTGAAAATTCATCATACTCTTGTTCTTCGTAGGCTTCTTCCTCTTGTTCGGTCTCTTGTTCATCTACGTTGACTTCTACCACTTCTGGTCGGGTGGGGGCTGATGTTGTTGTATGGGGTTGTGGTTCCTGAGCTCGCTCTGTTTCCGTCTCGAGATTAGAGTCGTAGATTAGTCTAGCCACTTCTTCATCAGTGAGATCATTGAGAGTAAAGCCCTGTGGAAATTCCAAATCTGATGGGACGGGTGGAAACACCACGTTGGGTCCCTCTGTACTTGGTCTTGGTAGCCGGATGGTGAATGGCCTAATGCTTCGTGTCTGGGGAGGGGTAATTTCTGGTGTAGTGGTGGCTCCCCTTGGTTGAGCGCAGGGTAATTGGACTCCCCCTCTCATCTTCTTTGATGGGGGACCTGCCGCTGATAGCCTTCTCTGGAATTCCTGGGCCCGGGGCCATATTAGTGCCCGCTGAATGGGCACGTCATAGGCAAGACATCGGTAGATTATCTTGGTTAGAGCACAACATCCGTGAAGCACATTTTTTTGTTTCTTATTCCACCTTTGATGGGCTAGGTGAATCTGATCTATGATCCAATGTGGTACGTTGATGGGGAGGCTTTCTGTCTCTGCCAGATACAAGCTAAACCATATTTTCTTTGGTGGCATGGTGAATCTTTCCTGGGCGGGGAAAGCAAAATGCTGCATGACGGTCCGTAGGTGAAGAGCGATGGTCGGTGTCATCGCTACCATATCCTTCAGCTTATTGAGGTCTTTATGTTTCATTCTGCCTGGAACCATTGTTTCCTTTTCAGTGGGGATGTGCATGCCATACATGCCCAATGCTTCCCGTACCAGATTGAGGGTCAGCTTGAATCTTTTAAGTTCATGACCCGGCAACAGTGAGGGTAACACAAAGGTGCTGTCGCCTCCCTTGGCCCTGCTCGGAGTGATGGTACTGATAAGATAAGAACAATGTAAGAAATCCGGCTTTGGTAAGTGGGCTCTGAAATAACTGTCCAAGCCAGCTTTGGTCCATACTGAACGCATGACTTCGGCATTCTGATAGCTCTCAAACTCGCGCGTGAAAAAATGGTAGCGTCCCCATTTACCATTAAACTCCAATTCAGCTTCCCAAAAATAGGTTCCATCGCCCAACGGTCCTGCCACATCACTGAACCAATGAGCGTGTTTGCCCACTTGAGAGGTGTGCCCCTGGGGAGGATCCTGAACTGGGAGTACATGCACAGCTTGAAGTTCTTGCGGTCTTTCGGTAAGGTGTGGTTCGAGAAGGAGTGTTTCTATATCCACAATCTGTGCGCTGGATCCGGCGTGAGAACTGGCACCTCCGGCTTCTGCCATGGCCCTGCTTGCTTGTTGGTTCTGTGAGAATATAGAACCAGGTGTTAACATTGTAATGGACAGAATAAACCCGTTGTTGTCCCTGTTACAATATTAACATTAGGTAGATGATGAGTCAGTGGTTAGTAAGTGCACGATGACAGTGTGTGTAGTTAATGCCTGGATAGTTCTAGGAGCTAGATGGAAAGATGCACTGTCTGACTAATGCAGTTAGTAAGTGGAGATGAATTCACAGATTGGGGTCGGGGGTTTTATTACAAGTCTTCGGTTGCCAAACACCATGGATGGCTTTTGGTCTTGGTTTTGTGGAGATTCGGGAGGGTTGCATGAGTAATTCTACTGGGAGTTGTTGTGTCCTCGGGACCCATTTATGAGTAAGTCTGTGCGTGCTTATAGGTGGCAGTGTGTTCGCGTGTATCAGACAAGAGTGGGTAGCGACTGCTTGACCGAGTGAACCCTGTCGTGTATGATGTGAGTTGTGTGGGGTTAATTGAGCCCGCAAGCAAGCCTTAGGCACCCAAATTTGTCTTGATTGTGGGTCAGCCTTCATCGACTTCTTGGGTACCCAAATAGATTTTATTTTCTCCACTGAGGTTTTAGGAGTCCTCTTATTAGCATCAAGTCGTTGATTACTAATAGGAAGTTGAGACCGTTGTTGCAGCTTAGTTACGGCCGGCAGTTCGTCTTTCCGCACCCACATTTGTTTCAGCGGTTGAGTTGATCTGCTTCGCGCGTTCTTTTGGTCTTCCGCCTGGAGAGTCTTCAATGATTGATCTGCCCTTAGGTGCTGCCTCCTTCTGGCCTTTGGAAAAGAAGGGAGTTCCATTGTGGTTCTGACTCCTTTTTTGAGATCTTCATTCTTCTGCATCACATAGCCTTGGACAAGAACAGCATGGTCAACTTCATGTGTACCCCTGGAGGGACCAGGAGTCCGTGTCTTTTCTAATTCCTTGAGTGCTCCATTATTTAACTCAATCGTAATTCTAGTCTGATTCACCCATACCTGAAGAAGTCCACTTCTTAGGTTTAAGTTGACTGCTTGGTCATAGATCCAATCTTGACCCAAGACAAGGGGTTCCGTGAGGTCCTCATCTTGACATACTAGTACTTTAACCGTCATTGCCTCATCATGAATATAGAGGGGAAGTTCCACCTCGCCCATGCAAGGGGTTTCCACACCTCCCAATCCTATGAGATATGCTTCCACAGGATTGACAGTTAATTGCAACTCTTGACAGTAAGACAATTTAACAGCACTAGTGGCTGCACCTGAGTCAATCAAGGCTCTTACAGTCCTTGCACTCTTTCCTTGTCCTATATCTAAGGTTATGAAAGGACGTCGATCAGTTATCCTATGTGAGCTAACACCTAAAATTTCACACATAGCCACGTCATATCCTTGATCTGCATATGCATCTTGCCTAGGGTGCTCTCTACCTTGTCTCCTTAATTTCATTTTCCGTATGCGTTCTAGGGCTTCTGCTTGAGCTTCTTCTCGAATTCGCTTTTCTTCCTCTTTGCGTTTCTTAGCAGTGTTGAGTCGACTTAGCATTTCCTCTGTGAGAGGTTCCTGATACAACTTGACTCTGCATCCGCTAATATAGTTTGGGAGAACATCACCCTCTAAGGTGGCTAGTTGTACTGCTCCACTCATGGAGATCCTATTGATGATCATAGGTCCATAGCCTCTCTTCTCCAGTTTCCTCGCATGTTGCTTCAATGTGTAGACTAAAACTAAGTCGCCTGACTTTAAACCTTTATCCTTAATGTGGGCATCAAAGTATGCCTTCTGTCTCTTCTTAGCTGCATATATCCCTGCAGCTGCTCTCAGTCTTGTTTCTCCTAATCGTTCAAGGTCAAAAAGTCTAGAGGAGAGTTCATGACCCGTCCATTCGTGCTCTTGTGCTACTTTCAATGTAGGTATTAAGAAGTCCAACGGTAGCACTACGTTTTGGCCAAATACCATCTGAAAGGGGGTGGCTTGGAGTACCGTTTTGTAGGCGACTCGGTATGCCCAAACAGCATGGTGTAGCTGCTTGTCCCAATCAGAGCGTTTATTGTTTACTAATTTTGTCAATACATTGCATAGGATCTTATTGGTGCTTTCGGCTTGCCCATTGGCTTGAGGGTGATAGGGGGCAGACTTCTTATGCACTACCAAGAATTCTTGGAGCAGATTTTCAATAACTTCATTCAAGAAATGAGTGCCTCTATCACTGACTAGCTCTATAGGTAGCCCGTATCTTGTGAATACATTCTCAAACAAAAAGTTAGTTGTTGTTTGAGCATCGTTCTTCGTTGTGGCTTTTACCTCCACCCACTTAGTTAGATAGTCTGTTGCAACAATGATATATTCTGCATGGGAACCTTTAGCTGGGGGATTAATAGGACCTATGAAGTATATTCCCCACTTAGAGAATGCACGTCCACCCATCATAGGTTTCAGTGGCATCTCATCTTTACGTATAGGATATTGAGTTCTCTGACAGACATCACAGCGTTTCACATAGGTATGTGCATCCATGTGAAGGGTCGGCCGCCAGAAGCCCGCAAATAGTATTGCCTTGATCACCCGATCTGGTCCAAAGTGTCCTCCTGCTACACCTTGGTGAGCAGTTTCCAAGATCTTGAGATATTCACTTTCATGGACACATAGCCTCAGGTAACCATCTTTACCATGCTTGTATAGATTATCACCAATGAGTGAGTAATCCTGGGCTTCTTGTTCTAAACTCCTTTTCCTAGCCAAGGTCATATCTGGAGGGAATGTTTTTGTCCTCAGGAAGGATACTAGTGGTTCACTCCAATCTGGCACTAGGGACACTTGATAAAGAGTGGCCTGTTCCACAGGTGGTTTAGTGCAGCAGATTGGGCATTCCTTGCACAGCCTTTGGACATCAGCCTCCATAGTAGGCCAATGCACTCCAAGTCTCCTTAGTGTCTGTAGGGTTCGTTGTTTTGAGTAGTGTTGCTCTAATGCACCTACATGTGCTAATTGCAACCACTTCGCATACTCGTCCTCTTCTACGCAACAAGCCAAGATTCCTTGATCTGTGTGCTTGTACATACTTCCTGCCATGATGTGATACTTTTGGGCTTTTACTACCTCTCTATCATGTGTGGCTATTACTGGGTGGTTAGGTCCGTACGTCAACACTGGCACTAATGGCTTAGCCCACTGCGGTACCACTTCCAAGTTAAACAAGTAAGCATCAGGAAGGTCATCTGCTACTCCTTGTGGGGCTTCTCTAGATGTGAGCCTAGAAAGATGATCAGCTCTCAAATGAGTCCTCCCTTTCCTTACCACAACCTCGAAATCATATTCCATTAGTAAGAGAAACCATCTTACTAATCTTCCTGTATTACATGGCTTGTTCACGAGATATAACAATGCTTGGTGATCAATAAAAAATTTAAACTTATTTGCAAGCAAATAGTGTCTAAATTTCTTGACTGCATATACCATGCCTAAGCCTTCTCTCTCTGTAGTGGTATAATTTCGTTCAGCTGCATTCAATTGTCTACTGGCATAGGCAATTGGAAGATCCATATTACCTTCACCAGTAGGTTGTGCGAGTACACATCCAATAGCATAATTGGATGCATCCACATGAACATGGAAAGGCTTATTCCAATCTGGTGTGGTCAAGATTGGTGCTGAACATAATCTTCGTTTAAGCTCCTGGAAGGAATTCTCACATTCCTCAGTCCACTCAAAGTTTGTCAGAAGTCCGTACATGGGCTTTGCAATGACAGCATACAAGTGAATGAACCGACGGTAGTAACCACAATGTCCCATGAAAGCTTGTACTTCCTTGACATTCCTTGGCCTAGGTAGCTCTGCTATGGCTCTCACTTTCTCTTTGTCAGTAGATATGCCATTCTTTGACACTATGTGTCCTAGAATCTTGCCTTGTCTGACCATAAAAACGCACTTTTCTGGGTTTAGGCAGACTTGATATTCTCTACATTTGTCAAAGATTTGTCTGAGTTCAGGAATATGAGTTTGTCTAATGTTGGAATGAGCACAAAGATCATCAACATAGACTTCTAAGTTTTTCCTCAGGAACTCCTTAAATACATGGCACATTAGTCTCTGGAAGGTAGCTGGTGCATTGGTAAGCCCAAAAGGCATTACACAAAAGGCAAATATACCCCATTCTGTGGCAAAAGCTGTCTTATGCTGATCTTCTCGAGCTATGGCTACTTGATTGTAGCCTGAAAATCCATCGAGGAAGCTGTACACTTCCTTGCCTGCTACTCTTTCTAAGAGATGTTCTGTGATGGGAAGCGGATAGTTATCTCGAATTGTGGCTGCATTAACCTTCTTCAAGTTAATGCATACACGCAGCTTGCCATTCTTCTTGGGCACCACTACGATGGGGGATACCCACTCAGTGTGCTCAATTTCATAGATAAATCCAGCTTCGACCAGTCTATCTATCTCCTCCTTGATCTTGGCAGCGTAATTATCGTTATATGTATAGGGCTTTTGCTTAGAGGGTTTAGCATCTGAGGTCATGGGGATAGTGTGTGAGCATATGTCAGGGTCCACACCTTTCAAATCCTTGTAACTCCAAGCGAATACATCTCTGTATTCTCTTAGCAAGGCAATTAAAGCATGCTCTTCTTCCTCTGTTAGGTCATGGCCTATGTATGTGCATTTCTCCTCTCCTTCTTCTAAGGCCACTACTATTTTCTTGGTGGTTTCTTTGTTATCATAGGCCTCTCCTGCTTGTGCCTCTCGTTTAGGCATTCTTATCATGACCCTCCTGTCGTCTATCTCATACTTCTTAAAATTTTCTGGGACCTCAAACAAAGATTCTTCCTCTTCTGGTGAGACTTCTCTCTTCTTTCGTTTCTTTCCTTCTTCCTTTGGGGTCACATGTGTCGCTAGTCTTACATCATTTGTAAGCTCTCCATGCCTCTGGGGTTGAAATTCTATTTCATGGAAGTATTCTTCATCTGATGCAAAAGGTGGGTCCATAATAATTGACTCTAGATCGGAGTCATTTGCATCCTCAAATGCATCGGGGCTAGGTTCGCATTCTTCTAGGACTGCCTCTCCCATGATTGGCTCTATGGAGAAGACTGAAATGTCATAGCCATCTTCATCACAGTGAGGTGTCCATTGTTCTTCATTGATGGCTACGTCCATGGTTGCTAAAATTCCTGCCCAGCCGTGAGGTTCAAATTCTTCGTCTGGAAAAACTACAGGTGCATAGGCTGGGTCTTGAATAGATCTATGGTTTTCTTTTGCACCTACCTCTCTGGCTTTCTCTCTCTTCTCTTCGTCTACTGCTACTTTGCACATCCATAAGTGGGTGTCTTCATGCATCCAAGAGGATCCTGACCCTATGGAATGCACAGATTCCGTATCATCCTTGGCTCTATGGATGGGATTCCATTGGATAGGAGGGACATCTCTATGAGAGTAATCCTTAAGATTGACTTTGGTCGTAACACCTAAGTGTTGCAGGTACAAAGAATTGGTTCCCCAATCCTGTACCACTTGCAACTGTCGCATAAAAGGTCTTCCCAAAATCATCTCATAGGCATGATTTTTGCTGAAGTCACATATAGCAAATGTGTGCTCGAACTCGACACCACAGGTGGTGAGAGTTATTCCTTCTAGCAAGCCTAAGGGTCTCTCAATATGACCATCGGCCATCTGCAATTTCATTCTCGTCGGCCTGAGTGCTGGCTTGCCCCAACGCTTCCATAGGGAAGTGGTGGCAATTGCAACTCCTGCACTTGAGTCCAAAATTGCCTTGGTAGTGTACTCCTGGTAGGTAATGGGAAGATAGGTGTTCCCTTCTTCACCTTCACACATATCTCCTATCTTATCCAAGGGTATTTCTGGCACTGTCCTATGTGATCCTACCTGGGAACGAGGTTTTGCTATCTCTGGTACTTGTTTGGCTACATGTTTCCATAATTCAGGTCTAACCTTGAGTAGCTCTTCTAACCTAAGATTGCACTGCACTTTAGTGTTTTTCACTACCTCTGTGTTCCTAGGTAAGACTGAGTCTTCGTTTCTTACCATGACTGTAGGTGTTCTCATACAAGTAGACTTAGCTTCCCATGGGCCTGTGAAGTGGGGTAGTTCTTACAAAGAATTAGACTCGAAGTCTAATCTTTCTTGAGATTGGGTGCTCTCCTGCTCCCCATAAATGGATGGGATGTCTGGTGGGAATTGATCGTGTGCATCATCCACAAGTTCAATAGGAGGAGCAACTTCACTTTCTTTAGCCCATTTGTCTTCTTGAATCTCTCGTAGGAATTCTGGTGTGAATCGATTCATAGAGGATGATGTGTCTGGCTCCGTAGAGTTAGGCACATAGGCTTCAGGCACATAGGCTCTCTGGGTAGGAAGACCTGCTCTTTCACTAGCCTTGTCATGGTGTTGAGGGGCGAGTCCCTTTTGTGATTGTGCCATTAGATTCTCCATTCTTTCTAGTAAAGGGGGGTTGTCTGGTTCAGTGGAATTGGGCACATAAACTTCCGATGGGGGATGGGTCATGTTTTTGCTTGCTTTATCTCTTCCTTGATTTTTTTCTTCCTTGGCAGATCTTGCAATTATGCCCTCTAACTTCTCTAGAAGTCCATCCAAGTGTAATTGCATCTTGGCTGAGCCCGAGTAATTGAAAAGGCGACTAGCTTCAAACATAGTCTGAGCCAATGCGACCATTTTCGCGCAAAGCTTGGTTCTTTCTATCTCTAGGTCAGCTCTAGGGTAGCACTTGTCATGATCCGTTACATTTGGCCCTTCTTGGATTCTGGCCTGATATGCTTTAAGCATCATGTCTATATCTTCAGGAGTGGGATGAGCTAATACTGATCCTGCTCTAGGGGGTGGTGGAATTGTATGAGGTGGGTTGGAAGGTGGCGGGTCGGATGGCGATGGGAATGGTGGTGGTGGGGTAGTGTGAGAGGGAGTTTGAGATGTGAGTTCAGTTATCTTGGCCTTGGTTTCTCTTATGCTTTCCTCAAGTTCACTCATCTTTTTAGCCCATTGTCTTTTCATTCTTTCCCGACTATCTCTCCAGGCTCTAGTTCTCTTCTTGGTTATGCTCTCCGTTTCACTAACTTTTGGGCTCTTTCCCTGATCTACAGCTTGGTTTTGCTGCAATGCTTGAGCTCTTGTGACCACTTGCACCGGTGCAGTGGAAGTCACACTCCCTGTGGAGCCTACAACTAACCCAATAACGTTGATAGGAGTGGATTTTGGCATATTGTTGGGATTCTTAGGACAATCTCGTAAGAGATGCTCCTTTCCACACTCCTGACAATAGCCTTGGATCGTTGCTGACTGGAGTTGGGTAGGTGGAGGCAAGGGACAGTCACGAATGAGATGATCTCCTTGACATCTGTAGCATGGTCCTCTAGGGAATGGGGGTCTTACCTGCCTAGGTTGGGGTCTAGGGTTGGGGTTTGCATACATGACATTCGTGTAATCTGATTCCCAACTAGGTTCATTTGGCTCTTCACTATAGTAAGACTCACCATGTTCAGGAGACTGCATGTAGTAAGCCTGGGGACTATCAACATGCGTAGAATCGAAGCTATGGTCACTGGGATCACTTTCTGAAAGCAAAGGTGTTACGGGGACTATAGCTCTGTTCAGGTTTTCTTCTGCAGCTGCATACTTTACAGGGATCAAGTTGGATGGAGCTGGAGGTTGTTGGGCTAACACAGGCTGAGGCCTTTGCTGGGCTTGGTATTGTGGTTGATAATTTTGTTGTGGCCTAGTGAACTGTTGTGGTGGGTATTGACTCTGGTATCTGCCTTGTTGAGGGTATGTCTGAGGGTAGGTTTGCCTAACTGCTTGCTTGTTGTATGGGCAGTCTTGTGCTGTGTGATTTGTGTATCTTCGTTCTATAGTGCAGTACTGGCTACTAGGATTTACTTGGGGTTGGGTCGTGATGGGACATACATTCGCCATGTGGTCGCCACCACAAGTATAGCATCTTTTTACAGGGGCGAACCTTGGGATTTGTTTACTAGAGACACCTAATTTCTGAGCCACTTTCTCTGCAAGTTCCTCAATTGATGTGGATTGCGTGGACGAGAGGCTAGAGGCACCATCAAAATCTTTGTAGATTTTGGAAAGCTCTAACTCCTCCCCTAGGTTATCCTCAATATCAATGCACATGCGTACACACTCTTCTATGTTCCTAGGGTCCTTCAAGTACACATAAGATCTCAATTTGGTACTTAGCAATCCATCCAAGAATAAAGCCACTTGCTTAGCTGGTGTGGGTAGCTCGGGGACAGGGCATCTTTCAAGATATTGCCTAAATCTTCGTCCTGCAAGTCTTACGGTCTCTTGAGGGGTTTGCTTGAAGCTATGAATCAGCGAGGAGGTATTATGTCTGATGCCACTCTTGGAGAATTCAATAATGAAAGCCTCTAGGAGTTGGTCTATGCTCCTGAACTGCCTCTCGTTTAGCGGCTGAAACCATGTCAGGGCAGTGTTCCTAAGGGTTAGACCAAAGGCATTGTACTGAGTGAATAGATCCTCTACTTGTTCAGCTCTCAGGACTTGCCTAAACTCAGCCACATGATCGTATGGATCTCCAGTGCCATCGAAGTAGTTCTTCATGGACTTAACTAGCTGAGTCGGTCTCAAAGTCCTTGTGTGCTCTCTAGGTCATGGTAGAGGGAACTCATCCGCATTTCTTTGATTCCTGTGAGCTCTAAGTATCTCAGGTTCTACTCTATTTGTTTCCGTTCTCGTTCTTTCTCTGCCCCCTGGGTTGGCAAAGCTTACTTCTGGTCTATCTCTACTTCTGTCTCTTTGCGTTCCGTGAGTGTGGGAGGTTCCAGGTCCTGGGTGGCCAAAGGACACGTTCAATCTTGGTTGGGGGAAAACGAATTCACCCTTCCAAGTGTAAGCATGCCTATCATGTTCTGTCACCACAAAGATCCTCTCCGAAGCGTGATCTAAGTAGGTCACTCTACCTGGGCTATCAGGATCCTTAAACTCATAGATCATGATTTCTCCTATATCAGTTGGCCGATCAGATTTATATCTCCAAAAGGCTTCATCAGTTTCTCGATTGAGGAGCAAATCTATGCTCTTATTATCCTGGGGAATCCATTCCGGTGTGATAATCCTAGTGAGAACCGATTTACCTCGAGGGGTTCTAGGTTCTGCACCCATGTTTCCTTGCTCCAGGTCACCTAAGTCTGCTTCGGGGATCACATTTCCAAATTTGTCCGTCCTATCTGGGTGACTGGTGACTACGTATATGGTTCCTTCTTTGTCTAAGTATGCTCCGTTTTCAAACTTGACAGCTGGGTGCTCTAGTCCAATGGATTGGTCAGGGTTTTTAATCTGGACCACCGCTCTTCCTAGGCCGTCCTCATAGATGCTAGCACCTAATCGGTTGGTCCTAAGGTATTCCAACTGCGTTTTGTACGGGCCTTCTACCCTGTGCAAGTATGGCACTCCTGAACTTCCTGTAGGTCTCTCCATGCCTTGAGACATCTCTGATTCATTGGTATCAGAGCTAGGGTAATGCGAGTGGTGACTCAACTGCTGGGCCCCAGACCTCGCAGTATGATTGACACTAGCCTCCGAAGACCTAAGGCTTTGTCTATCTCTTACTAGGTGTCGTCCTGATCTAAGGTTCATATGCCTAACTGATTAACCCAATTTGTCCCAGGTACAACCATGTTTCTGAGTTCTTTGTATCAATTACTTAATTCCATTTTTATGTTGATTATCGTGTTTATACTCTTGTCTGATATCACGTCGTTAGGAATACTTGAGTTTAATTTCGCACTTTAGTTTGGTCGTTTCATGTTAGGTTCTTTTCCTTTAAGGTTGTCGTCCACACACACAGGTTATCTCTTGACTTGAACTTGATTTCTTAGATAGTCTTTGATTTATCTCGTGCCTATCGTTGCCTGGAATTACTTCTAACACTACCCGCACTTAGCCTAAACTAAGAATTGACAGAGGGTGTTGCGGGTTTTCCAACCTTGAGTTCCTTTCCTTGTGTTGTTGCCCTGGTGTGCCCAGGACGCGTGTTCCCAAGCTTGCACTTACTCTTACTTTGCGTACCCTTCGATGCTCTCAAAGGACCTGTAAAAGGCCCAAGATTAGCTCAAGACTTAAGTTCAAAAGACAGAACCAATCACTTTCATTCATGTGACACTTCACCAATTTGCACTATGACTTTTTGGAAAATAATTCTAGGGATCCCTGAATTTTGTTCCCCCTGGGTATGGTCAACTTCAAAATAACCTATCTGAAAATCAATGCATTATTCTTATAAAAAACAGTTGAGGGCGTGTAGTATATGCCACGAGCTTTCTGACAAGCCCTAGAGCTCAAAAAATGGATTTCGTGTGAAAAAGTTATGACCGTTCAGGGTTTTGTAGTTAAAACAGGATTCAAAACAGGCTAACAGGTAAACAAGAATTCTCAAGTTGCTTGTGGCACGGCCTCGCGATGCAATACTATACCCTAATGTTTGCCCCACACTTAACCAAAATTGAGACCACTATTTTTTCCAAAAAATTTGACCCAATTTGCCCTTCTAACGTGTTCGCAAAGTCTATCGGTCGCGATTGACAGGTCCGTCGCGAAGGTCTGTCCGTCGTGGTCAAACAATCGTTGACTGTGTCGGTCGCGATTGATGGGTCGATCGCGATTGACAGGTGTCTCGAAAATTCAATCAGTCGTGGTCAAAGGGTCGTTGACTCTGTCAGTCGCGATTGATGAGTCGATCGCGATTGACAGGTCCATCGCGTAGGCTCCGTCGATCGTGGTCAATCGGTCGTTGACCGTGTCAGTCGTTGACTGTGTCGGTCGTTGACCCTGTCGATCGCGATCGAGGTGTCCGTCGCGATTGACAGAGCCGTCGGCAACTGTCCGTCGTGGTTTGTCGATCGCGATTGACGTGTCGATCGCGATTGACAGAAATCTGTGGAATTTCAAAAAACTAAACACATTTTTGGGAAGCTCTAGGCCTGTAGATCATGGATATGCACTTTGTTTAGCAATTAGGTCAACTTTTCTGTCGGTCACGATTGACAGAACCCGGCGACACACAGACAGTTACTTCGAATTCCGTACCTGCACAGAGTGCTGGGGACGATGATGCGGCCTGTACCTGCAATACAGCTCAGAAAACATGCAAAAACAGCACACACAATTTCGCTCTCTCGCTCTCTCTCACAAGTGAAATGAGGGAAATGAGGTGGAGATGGTGATATGGTCAAAAAACAGAAATTTTCGCGATGATGGAGATGGAGGTGGGAGATGGTGATGATGATGATGGTGATGAAGGTGGTGAAGAAAAAACAAGAAAATACCTACAACTCCAACGCGTCAACTCTACGTCTTACCATCACACGCTCGTCCTCAAAGCTCGATCCCCGGCAACGGCGCCAAAATTTGGTGTAGCTCAGTGATGAGTAGCACCTCCTTTAATGTCAATCCGGGAAGACATGAGGATGGTATGAAGACCTCGAGCAAGTGAAGGCACAAGTGCGTGAGTGAGAAGCACACTGACATGCACACACATACACACACACGCGCACACAAGGTAAGGCAAAGGATGAGAAGCAATGGAGTTCTTTAGATTACTTTCAAAAAGCTCTTACAAGTTCGTTTCATTTACAATCCAACCTCAAAAATGAGCTCTCTAGCTCCTTTTATAGTTTTTGACTAGCTTTGGCCCTGTCCAGACCTAGTGTCCGGCCTAGTTAAAAATTAGGTTCCAGGGCCAATTTGAGGGCTTAAATGGAGTCTAAAAAATACGAAAATTGATATGTAGGTACTTCTAAGGCTCCTCAAGCTCAAGGACTCCTTGGCTTGCACAAAATGGAGCTATAAAAATATGAAATGGTATTTACAGGGGTTGTTAGTGATGAGAATCATTTTTAATTGGTGTAAGGGTGTTGCCTTAGTGCTAGATCTGCGTGAATGCTCGTACTTGCTTCTTCATGAAGAAAATTATTGGCCTACTTGCCAAATCGTCGTTGACTCCCTTGTCTGCCTGTGCTTTCTCTCCCTTCTGACTCTCTTCTCTGACTGCCATGCCTCGTTAGTCCTTCAGTTCCTTGTCTGCTGCTAACAGTTTGTCAAGTTTGTATTCTTCATTATGTTGAGCCAAAAGTGCACCCATTGCATATGCACTGGCATCTACATGTATATGAAAAGTATTTGACCAATCTGGTGTGATAAGAATTGGTGCAGCCATCAATTTGGACCTTAATGTCTGATAAGCATTCTCTTCCTCTTCTTCCCATTTAAAGGGTACTTCTTTACCTCTAAGTCTAGCCAGTGGCCTGGCTATCTCGGCATACATTTTGATAAATCTTTTATGGTACTTAGTATGCCCCAAGAAGCTTTGAATCTCTTTAGGATATTTGGGTTTAGGTAACTTTAGTATAGAAATAACTTTATCAAGGTCTGGAGCCATACCTTTAGTAGATACCACATGTCCCAAGAAGGTTCCTTCTATCACGAGGAAATGACATTCTTTTAAAAACATTTTGTAGGTGTCTCAAGTGATGGTCCAAGCAATCCAAAGGGGTCTCTATGTGAGATCCTCAAAATGAAGAAAAGTCATCCATGAAAATTCTAAGTTTTTCTACCAATAAGGCTCCAAAAATGAGGTTGACAATCTTGTTAAAGGTGGCTGGATCATTTTTGAGTCCAAATAGCAGTTTTACATACAGATACGTGTCCCAGGGTGTGATAAAAGCAATCTTTTCACGATCCTCTCGATGGATGGATATTTGGTTATAGCCACTAAAGCCGTCCATAAAGCTATATAATGTGTGTCCAACCACTTCTTCAATGACCTGCTCTATGAAAGGAATCGAGAATCCATCTGGAATGTTTACCTTGTTGAGTGCTCTAAAGTCAACACGATCTTGATTTTGTTGGTATTCGTCTTTGGTACTATAACCATTGGTGAAAGCCATTCTGAGCATTCCACACGAATGATGATTCCTACATCCTCCATCTTCTCTTTTTCCAAATAAATAGCTTCAGCATATTTTGGGTTAAGTCTATAACTCTTTCCTCTTATTGGTTTGGCTCCATCAACAAGAGGGATTTTGTGCTCTCCATAATTGGCCGCACTCCTTCTAAGTCTTTATAATGACACACAAGAACATCTACATAGTGTGTCAAGAAAGATTTTACTTTTTCAAGAAGCTCAAGATGGCTCCACAACCAAGTGGCCACCAAAACTAGACGATTATTTTCCTGAGTGCCTAATTGTACTTCTTTGATTGGATTTCTATCTACCATGGTATCTACATGCTCATCTCCAACTCTGTTTTCCTCCAATAGCTTTTCTTGCAATGTTGCATAAGCAAGAGTGTTCTGGGTCTCAATGTATTCCTCTTTGTCCTGCATCCATCCTGCAAGATTTCTCAAATTAGCAAAGGACATTCCTCACTAGTATGATTTACCTTGTCTTTAACTTTAGTAACTTCCTTCTCTGTTGTTGTTGCATCCTCCTCCAAGTTGTGCTTGAGGGGTGTCTTCCTCTCCCTTCTATGGTATGTGATGGGTTCTCCCAATCCATCACTTGAACTTTATCCTCATTTTCATCATAATATTCATCTCTGCAAGAATTATTTAGAAAAACTCCAAAACAAGAGGAAGAGTTGCCTACTTGCAACCAAACTAGAATGTCTTCTTCCTCCTCGAACTCTAATTGTGGTTGGTCCTCCATTTCTTGTTCCATGCAAATGCCAACTGATTGCATCATGCTGATGATATGGACCCTCCTCTAAACATATCTGTTTAAGTTCCCGTCCCTTCTTTGTACCCACATAGTGTCTTTACCCTAGTCATGGATGACACTTGCATGCCTCAGCCATGGTCTTCCGATCAAGAGGGGAAATCCCCCCTCTACCTGCGGTAGTCTTAATACCACAAAATCCAAAATGAAGATATTACCTTGTACTTCAAGTGAAACTTTTGGGATCACCCTCATTAGCCTTACTTTGCTTTGATCAGCCAAAGTGACGATGAGGTGGGCTGGTGTGGATGGGTGTAGGCCAAGCTTCTCCATGGTATGCTCAGGCATCAAATTTATGCCACACCCACCATCCACTATGACTCCTTGTAGCTCTAATCCTTTAATTGTTATTGTTAGTCTAGGACTCTTATAGTTGGTGAGAGGTGCTTCTTCTACACCCTTCCCTTGGCCTAAGGCAGTGGTCTTGGCCACTAAGGTGGATAAGGAGGCGTCATCAATAATCTGCAGTACTTCAAACCTGAATTTTGCATCCATGTTTATCAACTCAAGAATACTAACCTCTGTTGAAAATTGACTTGAATAATCTTGAAGCTCTAGATTCCCTAAGATCAATTTTGATGTTTGATTTCTCAAGTTCCTTGTAGGCCCGATTGTATGCATTCCCAATGAAATCGTTACTCTCTGGAAAATCTTCTTTTGTGTTACCTCTTCACATTTTGTTGAACTTCCCTTCTCTTGTTTTGCATCTTCATATATATATGATTTGCTCTGATGTACCCTCTAGTCTTTGTGACTTCCAAAAGTATTTGATCCTTGGTTTGGAGTCGATTTCTTCTAATTGTACAACTCTAGTGGATGGTGATTATACAACATTGGCTCCTTCCGCTGCTCCATGAGTATTTACCAATATCATCTCGAGATGGGGCTTAGATGTAGATGCTTTGTTTTGTGGGCAATAATTTGTATAATGATCCCTAGCATCTGGGCAATTCGTGCACGGGGGAGCATTTTTTGGCAAGGTGCATTTACTTTGATAATGTCCACACTCTCCACACCTGAAATAGATAATTGGCCTTCTAGGCCCATTTCCATAATTACCTCTAGTTCTTTGATTATAGTTGTTACCTTGGCTGGGGGATACTGCCATTACATTGGTTGAGAATTAAGCACCTCCTTGTGCCTAATAGGGTTGTGTAGGCATCCCTCTTGACTGACATTCATGGGCCTCATAACTAGCTTTCCTACATAGCTGGTAAGTTACACTTAACAATGGACATTCACTTACCACATGACCCTGCTTGTTGCACATGGTACATCATAGTCCACTTTTGATGCCACCCCCCTTGAGTTCCTACAACTCTTGTCGAAGCTGAGCCAACTCTTTTGCTTAGGCTTCCTCTTCCTTTTGTAGCTTCAATGCTTCAATTTCCCTCCTCAATTGAGTCACAACACTCTCCTCCTATTTATGGGGCTTATTCCTTTTTAAGCTCTCAAGCTCTTTCCTTAGCTGAATTACTAGGTCTTCAGGTTCTACAGGATATGATAAATTGGAAGAGCTTGCCCCATATTACTGTCTAATTTGTTCCAATCTTGTAGCTGTATTGATAAATTCTTCTATTGTTGTTGTCGGTAAAACCAACTCCTTTATTTTACATTGTGTTGATATGGGAAGTGGTTTAGCCAACCACTTCTTGATTAAAAAATCATGGGGAGGGTCTGGCAGTTTGGCCATTAATGCCTTAGCTCTAGTAACAAATTCTGGGAAGGTCTCCCCACGACCTTGTCTTAAATTTTCTAATTCTTCAATAATTTTTTCAGTTATGTTCGCTTGTTGGAACTGCGTCCTAAATGCTTCCTTCATCAAGTCCCATGTGGTGAAATGGTTGTCAGCAAATTGACTAAACCATTTGTCTGCTAGCCCTTCTAATGTTGCAAGGAAAAGAATCAGAAATGCATCCTCTCTTCCCATCAGACCACTTGTTTTTCATAATGCTAAGAATCTCCTAATGTGCTCATCTGGGTCTTCTTGTGCTAACCCTCTAAAGGATGGAAATTTGATATGCAATCTAGAAAGTAAAGTTTCCAAATCTATCTGGGCTGCCATATTCTTTACTGATGATGTCGATGACAATGGACTCGTTGATCTTCGAATAACCTTCCCTCTTGTTGTGAGGGATCTTCAAACAAAGAGGTGTCTCATGAGTATCCCAAGCTAGACTTACCTGCCAGTAGTGAGGTGTTGTATAATTCGGTGACCAATTCTCCTATAGGACATGAGATTGAGGGAACAATTGAGGAAATTTCTCAACCCATTCACACTATACGAAAGAATCAAAATGGATGTCAACTGACCGAACACCACATCCATTGAATGTGTGACTACAATGGACATGCAAGGATCAACTATCTCAACATACAAATACGACACAAGAACAAACCAACCATCCAATAGAAACATAGCAAAACAACCACTGTTCGAAATCTGAAGGGGATAAATCAAGAATTCTTCCAAAATTATTGGTGGAGGCCAAAAATCTCAGCAACACATATGGATTCTGAAAGTAGTCCGACATGCAGCAATTCAAGAGATATGAAAATTCAGAGAATTATCATACCAGTAGAATGAAGCAAAGGAAATTGTCAAAGATCATAGAAAACCCCAGAAGACTAGGGCATGCGAAACCCAATACAAAAACATGAATAAGTCAAAAACCACATTGAAGAGTTGAGGAAAAGGCACACAACAAAAGAAAATGCCACCAACACAGGCAACCAAGTTAATATGGAGACCCAATATATACAAGGAATTGATCAAACAAATCAAGGAGACTCTACTTGCACTCATAAAGAATCAATTGCTTCCAGAGTATGCATGATAGGGCCATATTACAAGGCCATGCATTTGGCACATAGCCTCTTCAATAAAAGTAGTGGTGCACATTTCCATAACCAGAATAGGGCTTAGCTTCTACTATCATAGCAATAACCATACATTGTAAATAAATATTTCCAATGCAGAGCATAACAAAAGCCAAAGGGCATTGGTTCAAAGAAGACCAACCAGTGGGAGAGCATTTGTTCTTGGTAACTATTAAGATCATGGATACAGATCATCAATTTCCCTTGATGTCTCAAGACTTTAAGGTCCTACGCGAACTTCCATCTATGGTAGATGTGATGACAAAAGCTGGAATCATAAGTATTTCGAATTACCAATCTATAAGCCCAATTTTCAGCGATGTACTCAAGTCATGAACACCATTCATCTAGCCTTAGACAAACCATCAATACCAGAAGCGAAAGTTCTTGATGTAGAAGGTGAATGGGTAACTATACAATTCACACATGAGCTTATTAAAAAAGCATTTGGATGGATCAAGGACGCAACCACGAATCTCAAGGATGAAAGCCAGAGCAAGAGAACAAAAAAATAGTTTTTGGATATTTATTTTCTTTTTGATATGAGATTTCCTCGGATTAGTAAGAAGCAACCAACAATAGCATTGTCTTCTATAGAAGTTGAGTACAAAGCACCATATGTTGTAGCATGTGAAGCAATATGCTTGACGAGGATCATATGGCATATAGGTATACAAGGATAGGAGGCTATAGGGTTGAAGTGTGACAACCAAAGTTGTATGTCCATTGCCAAGGATCCTATTTTCCATGCATTTACCAAGCACATAGAAATTTAGTATCACTACGTACATGAGTTGATTGTGGATGGAGTCATATAGATAAGCTATTGTCCAAATTAAGAAAATGGAATTTAAATCTTCATCAAGGCTCTTGGGAGAGAGAAATTCCATCAATAATTTCCAAAGCATGGCATTGGACCAAGGAGTTAGTTTATTACAGGGTGGACATTGAGGAGGAGTGTTAGATATACTCAATACTCCACCTCAGGAAACCATAAATGATCCATGTTGCTCTAAGTTGTAAGGGCCCCATTATGAGGAAAAGCCATTGAGAGAGCTAAGATGTTTGTGGAACCCTAACTTCCAAGTTAGATGAGGTCTATGTGTAATTGTTGATGGTAATCGATAATCTTTGTGAGCCTAGCCACTAGGTTAAGTAGGCCATAAACTTCTAGGCCATTGGGTTTCCATTCAAGGTGAAAATAAAGGCCTTGTGGTTTCACACGATTTTCCCATAGAACCTTAATGGGGGGAGTGCAGAGGGGGGCTTGCCCTCTTCTACAAGGTCCAAGGTGCCTATCTCCCTAGACCATAGGGCTACGATGTTAGGACTTTTGGTCATGGAATTTTGTTGGATTGTATATTTTTCCAAATATTTTGGATCTCCTAACAACATTTGTCTATACCGACTCCATTTGTAAAATCTATATAAGTATGGCCCATGTGTTGTTTTACATAGAATTGCACATTGATAAGCCCTTCATCTAGAGTCTATCTAGATCAACATCTAAGCTCCGCGTTAGGAGCCCATAGGTGGACAACACCATTGTTGTAGCTTCATTACTCTTGGCAATTTGAGAGTTTGAGCTGTCTATCTCTTAGTTTGTGTCTATCTTTGTCTACATTTTTCTCTCAACTCTGTCTACTAGTCTATTCTGTTGTGCTATTATATCTTACAATTTACACCATAAATGAATGGTGGAGAGTATTTTTGGCATGGATTGAGCTACCATGACCCTAGAACATGGGTAGGCCAACCTAGGCTTGAAGGACCTTATAAAGATGATCCCTTTCCCATCTAGGATCATAGTTTGTGGTGTTTATAGCCATTAGGGTGTCCATCTTAATACCCATTGTGTTGACATAACCCTTCACTTAGCATCTATCTATATCACCATCTAGGCTATATATACAGAGTGCATTGGTGGGTAAAACCATCTATAACTTGTGTATTGTTTGACTTCGAGTGTATTAGAATTATAAGTTTGAGTGAGTTGAGTTCAATTCATCTTCTATTCATCTTGAGTCTACTCAATTAATGTTGGAGTTTGATGTCTGCAAAAGCATGCAAATAGAACAAGGAAGAAGAAGAAGCTTGGAGCACAACACATAATATTGAATGTATTACCAAGAGAATGTACAAAGATAAGTGACCCATTAGGTTTATAGGTGTATATACAAGCAGGGGGAAAAAATCTACTAAAGAGGGAAAAAAGTGCCCCGAGGGTCCTAGTGTGTTCACACACATCACTACCTAAATATATAAACAAATTCCCCTAGGAGTGATGTGGTGAACAAGGAGCTGGCATTCATGTATAAGGAAGTGCCAAGCTAGGTGGAATTAATTCACAAAAGGAAGTAAGCCCAAAGCTTTGTGGAAAGCTTCAAACTTCTCCCTAGGCAGAGCGTTTGTGAAAAGGTCTTCAATGTTCTCCTATGTGGGCACATATGTCAAACTACTCTCTCCACCAGAGAGCCTCTCCCTAACATGATGATAGTGCAGCTCAATGTGCTTAGTGCGAGCATGTGTGTTGACCTAAGCACCAACTTAGGGACTTGTGGAGAAAGAGACTATACCTCAATCCCCTCTCAAGTGCATATAGTGGGGATACACGCTTTTAATTATCAATCCAAAGAGTATACAGACCTAGCCGAGTGTATGAGGACATGCAATCATGTGATGATCAATGCAAATGAACTAATCAAAGAGTGCAATCAAGGTAAATGCTTATCCAAACTAGCTTCAACTGTCGGTTATGGTGAAACGATACTTGGTGCAGCAGCCGTCAGTATTTTGGACTTTTCTCCCAGCTCCGAGCTCCAAATATAGCAAATAGCATATGCGTTTCGAAGCTCTCAAGAAGACGCATCCAATGGCAGTGGTTTCACTCAATTTTGACACTCCTACTTCAAGTTATGAGCAAAATACTGAGTCGCGGGAAATCTTTCCTACACTTCAGCACTTCCTACACTTCGCACACACATTACCTACAACAAACAAACACTCTCATGGATAGACAACACTAACTCACACTCTTTCCAAGCAATACACATGCACACAAGCTCACAAAGAAGAAGATACAGAGTGAAGAAGACACAAATTCGAATTTCTGTGCTCTCTATTCTCACAATGGCCAAAAGTTCTTTACAAAGAGTCACATTTGACTTATATACTTGTGCCCTAAAAATGGTCCTTTCACACTAGAGACCGGCACTTTATTCACTAAAAGACTAATTTCCTACTATTTTACATGGGTAAATCTCTAATCTTCTGTGGGGATGCATCTAGAGGACTCCTCTAGTGCCTTTACAATGGAAAATATATTACAAGAATGATTATGATACAAAAATATGATGTCCAAATTGGAAAAATTTTGGGGCCCTTCATTTTCTCTGCCTTGTGCTCTTCTGTGCTCTGCAACACTCTCCCCCTCTTTGTCTCTGTCGTCCCTTGACAGGCTTTGCTTCTTGTCCTCGGTTTGTTGTCTACACGCATCCAGTGGTTGAAGAAGCAAAAAGGACCGTTAGACAATTGGGTATCTTATCCGAGGTTTGTCCTTTGCTTCTGTTTTTGGCTTACTTTAAGAGTTCTGAATACACGCACCCAGTGGTCGAAGAAGCAACAAGGATCGTTAGAGAATTTGTTATTTTGTCTGATCTATGTCCTTAGCTTCTGTTTGTGCCCCTTGGTATTCCGTATATCACATATCTGGGTTTCTGTATTCAGTTGGGTTGCCACGCACGCCACCAGTGACTTATGTCTTGCTTGTAGTACTCTGATTTGTCCTGGTTGCAAACATGTGACCCCGTTGTATTGCTTTGAGTCTGTTTACTTTCTTCCACTGTGCAGGACCTGGATGATTTGCGTTGTTGCCTGATGCGTGCCCCTGCGGGGCTCTGTGCAGAGATGGGTGTTGCGCCCCTGCGGGGCTTCTTGCAGAGATATATCTTCAGATATTTCTTTTTAGTGAAGCTGCTTCTTTCGTTGTCTTCTTCGTTTCTTCCTTTTACTTGATTCTCCCTCAACACTGCCCCCCTCCTGGACTCTGTCGTCCCCGATAGGCTTTGATAAGCGACGGGCATATGTTTTATATACTTTTTGCTCTGTATCATTCAGCAGATTAGCTTCACGTATCATGAGTTGTTTCCATTGTTCTGCCTTCACACCGTCATTGGGTAGCTGTCTGTGATCTGCGAAGAAGCTAAGTTCATATGCCACTAATCTGGCATTTAAATTTGACGACATCTTTAAAAAGATTTCGGAATCAATTTCGAAAAATCCTGTAAAGAAAGCTTCTTCAGAAGTTTGCATATATACACTTGGCAAAAACATTAATCTAGAATAATATGCCATTATTGTGGGGCGGCTGGGCATAACTGATAGATCAAAAACGAGGATTTCCGTGCCCTGATTAATGCCGATGAAATTCAAAAAAGTGTAGGCCGCATGCTTGAAGACCTTGAGAACTGTAAGTATCATGCTAAGTATTTTATTGGCCATTTTGACGGTTAAGTCAGGTACTGTCGCATAATTTTGCAGCCAAAATTCGATGGTTTTGATCATGTACTCTTCCGTTGGCAAGTAATTATGTGGCGGGCTTGGAAGCATAGGATAATTCAGCCACTGTTTATTTATAGCACCGCTTTTTTGCAAGTCCAAAAATTCTCTGGTATCCCTTCTGCGTGGTATTGGACAAAATGAAGGGTTTACCTGAAGTAAATATGGTGCTGCTTGCCAATGCACACGTAGTGTGGGATGTTTCTCCAAAAATTTTCTTCGCCAAATCGGTTGTGCAGCTTCGAACTCTTCTTGGCTGTATGTGAATGTGTCTTGTTTAAAATTGAGCTGCTCATCTGGACTCTTCTTTGTAAGCTTCTTTATATATCGTCTCGTTTTCTCTTTCAAGAGTCCGTACGGAATATTGAAAGGCTTCATTATCTTGTCCAGGTCTTTACCTTTGATCTTGGCCTCTTTCATTACCTTGATGACTTCATTTTCAAAATTCTCCGTCAATCGGGACACCACTAGTGCCCGTTCCTTCTGACTTATTTCTGCAGTGTATGGCATCGGGTGATCATCATGTATATCCGCCATCTGCTCATGTATTGGAGAATTATAGATCGGTTGAGATAGAGGGCTCACCTCTACCTCGTCAGTAGGATTTTTCTTTATTGGCTCTACTGGTGTCCCGATCGGTTCTTTCGCTTTTATTTGAGTCTTTAATTGTGCTATGCATTCATCTTTATCTTTTATTTCTTGCATGGCTGCCCTGAGTGCGTCTTTTGCTGCAAGTAACTCATTTCCGATTTCAGCCACATTATCCATGTTTTCACTGTAGCTGGTTGCAAGTTTTCCATGTGCTGTATGTAACTGCGTTTTTAATTCATTGAGCTCTTGGTTGTGCGTCCGTTCTGATTCTTCTCTCACTGCACGCTCTTGTCTCAGCAAATCTGCATATTGTGCGATCTGATCTCTTAATTCTTTTTCTTTTATTTCTGAGGATTCCTGTTGCTCGATCGGTTGATCATATAATAATGACTTCATTAATTCCGTATTCCTGCTTCGCAAGGTGTTATTCTCTTCCATGTATAATTTGAGCTGTGTCTCGAGCAAAGTACTTCGAGCTCTTATTCTGTCTTTATCAGCTTCGCTTGCATTATGTAATCGTTGTAAATCTGCGAGCTGTGTTTGCAGTTGATGATGCTGAGTGATTAATGATTCATATTGAGTTTTGGTTTCGAGCAACTCAGTGCTTTTGGATGTTATCTCCTTTTGTGCCTGGATGAGCTGTGATGATAGTTGTTCGCTCCTTATCTGGACTTCACTCTTTTCTTGCATGGCCCTATCATAATCTGCATCTATGTCCATCATCTGTTGTTGGGTATCCATCGCTGTCTGAATCATTTGTTTGACTACCGGCTTCAGCTGAGTGACATCCACATTCAGCCATGTTTTTGGAATGCTTGGTTCTTCGCCGGTTGTGACATCTTTGCCCTGAGCCACGTGTAATGTAGTGTCATGGGGCTGCCTAATTTGAAGTTGGATCATTGGCTCAGCCACCATGTCTTCTTTGTTTCCTTGAGGTGTGTCATCAGGTACCTGAATCACAAGTGGTTCTTTAGTTTGTAGCTCCTCCGAATCCACGTTCCCTGGAGTTTGTACTTCCTTTTTGATAGGTGGTTGGGCATATGTGACACTAGTTGTATCTTCCTTGATGCTGATCTTTGTAGTGTCATTCAATTGAATGGTATGCTCAGGTTTATTAGAATCTTCTACTCCCCTTTCCGTTTCTTGGTTGTCCGGCGTCACTTCCACTTGATTAATTTCATCCCATTCTGTTTCTTGAGTACCTGTCCTTATATCAGTGTCCAGAGTATCTTTTTCAGGACTGGATTTTGTATTGGAACTAGAATCATCTATGCCTAGTTCCTTATATCTTCCTGGTTGTTTTGGTTTCTTCTCCATACTCCGTTGTTGTTTCTCTTTACTTGCTTGTCTATAGTGATGACCTTGAATATTCAAGTTTACCTGCCCTTGCATATACTGATGTGTCTCTTCTAGGGCAGCGGAAAGATCTCTCCTAGTAATAGGCATTTGAGCTGTCGTAAGTGTCGGAAGGACATGTGTCCGCTTAGATTGAGGTGTAGCCTGAGCTTCCTCTTCCCGTAGGCGCTTCGTACCCCTCATGGGTTTTTGTGAGCTGGTTCCTGCCTCTTCCACAACCATAGTTACTCTCTTTTTCTTTGGGACTGTAGCAGACTTTGCGTCTTGAGCTAACCCTTCTGATGTGGGCATCTCACGTAAGCAATTTTTCATGTCCAGTGCTTCATATATCAGTAATGTTAATGCAGAACTACCATTCAAAAACTTCTTCTGGCCCCATTTTTTCTGGGCTTCAAATAATCTCTCTTGTATATACGGAGTTAGGTTCACTTTGTTACCTACTTGCCTCATTGCATGTGATAATAATTGTACTACAATCTTTTGCGGAGCAGTATATCTATTCATGCTTGGGAAACAAAAATGTTGGTGTACCAAACGTACAGCATCTTCGATGTCTACTCGGTTAATATCCACAAAGGATCTTTTCTTGGCGTCATGGCATTCCTCCTTGACATTAGTAATTCCTTCTTGGTTCCATCCGAAAGCTTTGTTGATCAACTCATGTGTGAATTGAATTGTCCTCCAAGTTCCGACTTTATCCAATACGCGGGCTTCCGGAACTGATATCTTTGTAGCTGCAGGCTACAAGGTGTTCATTACTTGTGCACATCTCTGGAAATTTGGAACATAGATCGGCAACTTGAGAAATGCCTCTAGGCCCGCCTGCTTCCATACATCTTCGATATGCGGTAATCCTTGGAATATGGTCTTGAAGTCTTGTGACATAATAGGGAAGTAGTGATCCCTATCCATGATCTTGATAGTTGCCATGAAAAGAAGTTCTGAGACTGGTTGGTCATCACGAAACCAATGGCCTCTGACTTTTGTTATTGATTCCAATGGAAGAAGCTGCACCTCTTCCTGTTGCATAGCTTCTAAATCAGTTGATGCCATCTGCACTCAATATAGAGCATGAATTAGTGGCCATATATTATCAGAAATCCTCCTTTATTTGTTTGTCATAAGCTCGATATTGCTCCAAGTGAGTAGTGCCGTCCCTTTCCCGTGTGTGAGAAAGGTAATACCTGTATTGTCATATTTTTAGGTATTTTTATATTTTCATCTGAAAAAGAAAACAAAAAGGTTAGATTATAGCCGAAGCAGTTGTTATTTTTGGAGTGATTTTCTTAATGTATGTACAAGTGCTCTCCTATTTCTCAAGAGGAAAATGTGCTCGACTATCTTGAAATAGAAGAAGGATGTGCCGAATGCTTGGCCGTGTAAGGTGGCCCTATCATGCATACTTTGGGTACTGATAACTCCATATGTGTGCATCTGGAAGTAGTTGGTTGATGTATGCATTCTGTCTTGTCTTTCGGCAACCAAATCTGCTTCATTCTATTGGGATGTAGTGTATTCTCCACCTTCTTGATGAATGTGGTTCTTCTCTTGTGGTATGTCTGCTCTCTCTGATTTTTGAATCTGAAATTGGCCTGTGTAGCTACTGCAGACTCCTTTATTTTCCTGTAGCTATTCTTCTGTGGCTGTTTTGTGTGTAGACCCTGTTGGCTCTTCGTATGCTGAGGTTCCTTGTTTCGGTTTAGCTTCTTTGGGGCACATGATTTAGGAATCCATATTTGTGATCGATCCGGTTGAGCGGCTATTACTTTCCTTGGGATCCAAATTGTAGCACTCCGTTGTTGTCTTTGGTGCTCATAATGATTTGCGTTGTCATTTGATGGGTTGCTCCAATGTCGATGGTGCTTCTGTCGTCGAAGATATTCCTTCGCTTGATCCTTCCTTATCCATGCTTGTTGAGTGTACGGAATAGGGTATAATTTAATAGGTACAGATTTTGAATCACTTAGAGGACTGGTCTCTCTTAGGCATGGTGTTTCATTGAGGTCAGTTTCAGATTGATTGACACTCTTGTGACGTGCTAGACTAGAAGATGGTGTGCACACAGAATTCAATGTGTCCGCACATATAGTACTTGACGAAGGTGTTTCTATAGTGCCAGTGAACATACATTCATGACTTTGTTCATTGGAATGAACTTTTTGCTCTATGCTCACAGATTTGATTGGTCGTTCGTCTAACAGACTGAATACTTCCCGGTGTCCGATCCTGGCTGAGATGTAGCCTAAAGCCAATTGAATGGTCACCTCATACTCGTAAATCCAGTCTTGACCTAACACTACATCTTCAAGTAAATCTTGATCATGACACACTAATAGCTTTTGTTCCATAGTGTTGTTGCCAAGATATAGAGGTAAGGTAATTTCACCCATGCATTGAGTAATCGTGCCTCCTATTCCTATCAATTGTGCCATCGATGGGCGTACTTCTTCCTTGAGTTTTTGGGTCAAAGAAAGTTTGATACAGCTTATGGCATCTCCTGTGTGAATGAGAGCATTCACTAAATGGTATTCCGTTTTACCTGCTCCCAAATTTAAATATGGTTGCGTTCTCTGTGAACCTAAGTTTTTAGTGGCTCTGACATTAGCCATTGGGATGAGTTCTTCTCCTAATCGATATCTCTCATCTCGCTCTCTCATCCACTCCTTTCGTTTCTTAATTCGTTCTAGTGCTTCCTGTCTCGCTTCTTCTCGTATTCTTTCCTCTTCAATACGTCTATTCTTGCCCTTGATTAATCGAGACATTGTTTCTTCAGTCAATGGTTCTAGATATTTTTTTACTCGACATCCGCTGATATAATTTGGTAATACATCCCCATCCAAGGTTGCTAAGCTGATAGCTCCACTTGTCGATATACGATTGATGATTAATGGGCCATATCCTCTCTTCTGCAACTTCTTAGCATGTTGTTTCAAGGTATAAACCAAAACTAAATCTCCTTCCTTCAAATTTTTGTCTTTGATGTGAGCATCAAAATAGGCTTTCTGTCGCCGTTTAGTAGCATAAATGCCTGCTACAGCTTGTAACCTAGTTTCGTGAAGCTTCTCTATTTGATCCAATTGAGCTGATAGTTCATGTCCCGTCCACTCGTAAGTTGTTGCTACTCTGAGAGTGGGAATTAAAAAATCAATTGGCAAAATAGCATTTTGCCCATATACTAAGTTAAAAGGAGTAGTGCATATGGCGGTTTTATAGGCTACTCGAAATGCCCATAAAGCATGATTTAATTGCTTATCCCAATCTGATCTACCATTGTTAACAATTTTGGTGAGAACTGTACACAAGATTTTATTTGAACTTTCGGCTTGTCCATTGGCTTGTGGGTGATAAGGAGCTGATTTCTTATGAATTACCAAGAATTCATTCAATAAAGTTTCTATAACTTCATTCACGAAGTGCGTACCTCTATCACTCACAATTTCTATTGGTAATCCAAATCTGGTGAAAACGTTCTCAAAGAGAAACTTGGCCGTAGTTCTCGCGTCATTTTTCTTGGTTGCTTTGGCTTCAACCCATTTGGTCAGATAGTCTGTGGCTACAATTATATACTCGGCATGGGATCCTTTCGTTGGTGGGCTAATAGGTCCTATGAAGTCTATTCCCCATTTGGTGAAAGCTCTGGCACTCATCATGGGTCTCAGTGGCATCTCATCTCTCCTAATTGGATATTTGGTTCGTTGACAAGTATCACAACGTTGCACATATGTTACCGCATCTTGATGTAGAGTTGGCCACCACATTCCAGCAAAGAGGATCATTTTTGCTGTTTTATCTGCAGAGAAGTGCCCTCCTGCAGCTCCTGTATGTGCCATTTCTAAAACAGAAAGATATTCGTCTTCGTGAATGCACACTCGTAATTGGTTATCTCTCCCTCGTTTAAAAAGTTGTTTTCCTATAATGGCATAATCCTTACTTTGTTCTACAAGTGCACGTTTCCTTGCTATAGTGGCTCCTTCGGGGTATTCTTGAGTCTTTAAGAACTTTACTAGAGGCATGCTCCATCTCGGTGCTACTGTGGAATAGCATAGAGTTGAGTTCTCTTCTGGATTTCGTTCTTGACAGATTTGGCATGCTGATACATAGTTATGTGCGTCTCTCTGCATGGTTGGCCAATATATGCCTAACCTCCTCAGAGTTTTCCATGTTCCGTTTGCATTCAAATGAGTTTTCCATTGATTTACATGTGCTTTCTGAAGCCACATTTCTTGTTCCTCTTCTTCTACGCATCTCATTAACAGTCCAATTGAATCCTGGTGATACAAACTTCGCGCAATAATATGAAGGTTTTTAGTCTTCCAAAGGTCTTGGGTTTGGTTTGGTGTGATCCCATCTTTCGGTCCATGTGTGAGTATAGGGATCAACTTTTCGGCCCATTGGGGACATACTTCCAGGTTAAAAAGATACGTATCTGGCAAATCATCGGGTACTCCTATGGGTGGTTCTCCATGGGTCATTCTTGATAAGTGGTCTGCTCTTATGTGGGTATTTCCTTTCTTGACTACTACTTCAAAATCAAACTCCATTAGCAATAAAAACCATCGTACTAGTCTTCCTGTATTGCACGGTTTATTGACTAGGTACAGTAGGGCTTGATGATCAATGAAGAATTTGAATTTGTTTGCCAACAGGTAATGTCTGAACTTTTTGACTGCGTACACCATCCCTAGGCCTTCTCTCTCAGTGGTAGTATACTTGCGTTCTGCTTGATTTAATTGTCTACTAGCATAGGCTATAGCGTGGTCTAGTTTTCCCGTATCTGCAGGTTGAGCTAAGATGTAGCCAATGGCAAACTTGGAAGCATCCACATGAATGTGAAACGGCTTATTCCAGTTAGGTACTCGAAGGATTGGTGCTGAACTCAATCGATTCTTTAACTCGTTGAAGGCTTTTTCACATTCTTCGGTCCAATTAAATTGTGTCAATAATGCATAAAGAGGTCTAGCAATTATGGCGTACATATGTATAAATCTTCGATAGTAGCCACAATGTCCCATAAATGCTTGAACTTCTTTAGCAGTCTTAGGTCTTGGTAAATCCAAAATTACCTTGATTTTGTCTTCATCAGTTGAAATTCCGTTTTTAGAGACAATATGTCCTAATATTTTTCCTTGTCTAACCATGAAGACACACTTTTCTGGATTGAGGCATACTCGGTATTGTCTACATTTGGCAAGATCTTTTCTAATTCTGGGATATGCTCTGATCGTATAGCTGAATAAGTACAAAGATCATCCACGTATACCTCCATACTCTTTCTTAGGAATTCTTTGAATACATGGCACATCAATCTTTGGAAGGTAGCTGGGGCATTAGTCAGACCAAAAGGCATGACTCTAAAGGCGTATACTCCCCATTCCGTTGCAAAAGCAGTTTTATGTTGGTCTTCAGGAGCAATGGCCACCTGATTATACCCTGAAAAGCCATCCAGAAAGCTATAAACTTCCTTTCCTGCCACTCTTTCCAAGAGATGATCTGTAATCGGTAATGGGTAACTATCTCTTATGGTCGCAGCATTTACTTTCTTTAGATTGATACACACTCTCAACTTTCCATTCTTTTTCGGTACAACCACCAATGGTGACACCCATTCCGTGTGCTCAATCTCATATATGAATCCAGCATCTAACAATTTGTCTATCTCTTCCTTTATCTTTGTTGAATACACATCATTGTATGTATATGGTCTTTGTTTAGAAGGTTTGGCTTCGGATGTCATGGGAATTCTATGGGCGCATATAGATGGATCTACTCCTTTCAAGTCCTTATAGGTCCATGCAAAGACATCCCGATATTCCCTTATGAGGCGTATTAATTCTTGTTCTTCCTCCATTGAGACATCCTGTCCTATGAAAGTACATCGTTCTTCTCCTTCCTTCAATGTTACCACTATCTTCTTGGTTTGTTCTTTATTGTCATAAGCTATTCCTGGCTGTGCCTCTCTTTTAGGCATTTGAATAGCAATTTTCCTCTCTTCTACTTCATATTGCTTGAAGTGAGCTGGCACTTCAAACTGATCTTGTGGTCTGTTTTCTTCACTCTCTGACTCTTTATATAACTCCAGCTCTTCTTTCTATGTAGGTTCTTTATAGTTTTCGTTAGCTGTGATGCTTATTTTTTGATCTCCACCCTCAGGTTTCATCGGTTCTGGCTCCATTTCAATGCTCTCATAGTCCTCCTTCCATTCTTTCTCTATCACTTCTCCTTCTTCAGCCTCCTGAAGGACTACTACATAGAGACTAACGTCATATCCTTCCTCGTCAATGCATTCATTCATAGTTATCACTTCTTCGTTCACACATACATCAAGGGTCGCTAAAATCTCCATCCAACCATGAGGTTCAAACTCTTCATCTAAAAAGACTTGAGGCATGTATGCTGGATCTTGTACAGACCTAGCTACTCCTTGCCTTTGCTGCCATCCTTTTCTCCTATCCTCTTCTTTTTTGGCAGTTTGGCATATCCATAGATGAGTGTCCTCGTTCATCCAAGATTGGTCACTAGAACCTATGCTGTGAACTGACTGATCGTCTTCTTCCTTATGAATTTGATTCCATTGTAAGGGAGGAACATCTTGATATGTATAAGTGTGGAGATTTATTCTCGTGGTGGTTCCTTCATGTTGTAGGTATACAGCATCTTTTCCCCAATCTTGCACAACCTTTAACTGTCTCATGAAAGGTCTTCCAAGTATCATTTCATAATTGCTAGGCCTTTCAAATTGACAGATTGCTAAGGTGTGTTCAAATTCAACTCCGCAGGTAGTGAAAACTACTCGTTCCAATAATCCCAAGGGTCTTTCTGTGTGTCCGTCAGCCATTTGTATTTTCATACGCGTTGGTCTTAAAGCTGGTTTTCCCCATTTCTCCCAGATTTCCCTGGTAGCGATGCCTACTCCAGCTCCTGAATCTAAGATGGCTTTGGTTGTATAACCCCTAAAGGTAATTGGAAGGCAAGTGTTTCCTTCATCTCCCTCACTAAAATCTCCTACCTTATCCACCGGGATCTTTACCGTGTTTACTTCGTCCAATATCTCTTTTTCTTCCATCTTGATCTCAAATTGACTAGTTAATTTCTCCTTCAGATGTGGTTTGACCTTCAACAATTCTTCTAATGTTAAGGTACAGGGGATTTTTACCTTTTTAAGGTGTTGTATGATGTCCGATGTTTGAACGGATGGGTTCGGTTCTTTTTTCCTTATTGAGGGAATACAATACATTTCTGAATTATGTTCGTAATCTCCTGTATAGTTTGGCAAATCCTTTATTCCATCATCTCCCTTATCACTAGGATCCATTGGTATAAGTTCTTTTGAATTTAATTCAGGTGTTGAACCCTCTATTTCCTCTTCTGCTTCTATCTCTTCAAAGGGTGGTTCAATTCCTTCTACTTTCTTCCATCTGTCTTCTTGGACTCTAGCCCACAATTCTTTAGGCCATTCCCCTTCTACTTCGGGAATAATGGATCCTTCCCTTTTATCCTCACAATCATTGCCATTCTGTGTATTATGTACTTCAGTTTTTTCGTGGTCATCGGTGATGATGCACTCTTGGAATTCTCTTTCAAGAATTCGGGTCTTGGGTAATGGCAATGCAGGTTTCTCTAGGGTCTGTTGGGCAACTTCTATTAGTTTTTTGCAGATATCCAACCTCTCCTTCTCTAGGTCACCTCTAGGATATTTTCTTTCATGTTGTTCGATGGTTGGTCCGGCTCTTATTCGTGCCTTGTATGCCTGAATCCACATGGCTAATTCTTCAGGCATGGGATCTGCTAAAACCGATCCTACCTCTTCTTTTTTGTAGCTTTCATTTTTATTCTCTTCTACCTTTTTCTGTTCTTCTTTTGGATTCTGTTCGTTCTTCTCATTTTCCTTTTTCCGTAGTAACCTCTTTTCTTTTATTCTATCTCTATAGTTCCTCCATCTTTGAGTTCTTTTACTTATCACACTTTTCTCAGGCTCTTCCGAGTCTTCAACTCTCTGTGGTGTGGGTGTATTCATCTCTAGGTCACTTTGATTGTGTTCTTTTGGTTTTTTTGGGGTCTCTCTAGCTTTGGCTCTTGTTATTGCCTTCAGTGGTACAGTGTATTCCTTATCACTTCCTGATGATTCGATTACTTCAATCACATTGATTTGCACGTTGGATGTGACTTGTTGGGGTTCTTGGGGCAATCTTTAAAAAGGTGTTCCTTACCACAGTCACTACAGTAGCCTTCCCAAACTCGTTGTGGTGGTGGTGGGTTTGGCAATGTGCATTCTCTGATGTAATGATCACCTCCACATCGGTAGCATGGTCCTCTGGGTACAGGCGGTCTGTTCATGGGTCGGGGTGGTATGGTTGCTCTAGGAGCTGTGTACATTAATGACACATAGTCCTGTTCATATCCGTATGGACTTTCTGGTACTTCTATGCCATAGGTATAAGGTTCATACAGTTGTCCATATTCTATCGTAGAACTTTCATAATTGGGATATGTTCCTTGACTAGGGTCATAAGACAAGTCATATGGCTCATTAATAGCCAAAGGTGTGGCTGGTACTATAGCTCTCTCGAGGTTTTCTTCAGGTTGAGCTATCTTGACTGGGACAATGTTCTGAGGATGGGGTGGTTGCTGTCCTAGTACTGGTTGTGGTTGGGTGTATCCTTGATGCACATATGGTCGTGGCACTGGTGCCTGCTGTTGATAGGTTGGGTATCGCCACGCTTCACCTCCTTGCTCTCTCTGAGGGTATCCATAAGGTCTCATATATGGCTGTGCTGGTCTAGCTTGCCTATTATAAGGGCAGTTTTCTATGCTATGATTTGTATATTTTTGTTCTATACTGCAATATTGTAGAGGTCCTGGGGCGGTGGGTCTATTATAAGTATAAGCAGGTGGTGGGACTACTCCCTTAGTACACAGGTGAGAAGGATGATCACCTCCGCAATGCATACATCTTCTGAGCATTGGTACTCTCATAGGGTTATTGGGGTAGTTCCTCTGTCCTTGAACGTTCAACTTCTTTGCTACCAAATCGGCTATTTCCTCTACATTGTTTTTATGGATTGATGTGCTACTAGCAGAATCTTCACTTTTCAAACTGCCTTGAGGTATTTTCAGGTCTTCTGCTAGGTTGTCTTCCAGGTCTATACATTCCTTCATGCACTCTTGCAAAGTTTGGACTCTCTTTACATATACTAATGATCTCAAAGATCCGTTCAACAATCCTTCCAAAAATAATGAAACCATTTTATTTTGGGTAGGTCTCTCTTCTACTGGGCATCTGTCCACATACTGCTTGAATCTTCTTGCTGCCAATCGCACTGATTCGGTAGGGGCTTGCTTAAAGCTATGGATCAATGATGAAGAGTTGTTTTTAATTCCTGACTTAGTGAACTTCTCAATCATTTCTTGATAGACTTGCTCCATGTTTTGAAAATTATTAGGGTCCAATGGCTGAAACCATGCTAACGTAGTGTCTGACAATGTGAGACCAAAGGACTCATATTGGATCAAAAAGTCTTCTACCTGTTCGGCTCTGATTACTTGTTTAAATTCAGCTATATGATTGTACGGTTCACTAGAGCCATCATAGTGATTTCTCATGCATTTGGCAACTTGAATTGGCCTTAATCTTCTTCCCGTTTCGGGTGGTCTAGGCATAACTGGGAAATTTGGTCTTCCTATGGGTATGCCTGGTCCTCTTGCTACTGGCGGTCTGACTGGAGCAGGAATTCCATGTCTTGGGTCAGTGGTTGGTTGAGGTCGGTAATTAGGGTTATTTGCAGGCATTGCAAACTGCACATGTGGTCTAACTGAGATTTGTGTTTGTTGTGTTTGTTGTGTTTGGCCGGACTGCTGATATGAATCATTCTGGGATGTTCCAAGTGGGTTTCTTGAAGTAGTGGCTTGGTCCCTAGGGGGAAACACTGGAATATTCTGATATTTCAGCTCAGCTCTTTCTAATTCTGTTAAGGGCCAATATCCTCTCTGATTTTTGTCCAAATATGTGATGATGGTGGGGAAATCAGGATCCTGTAATTCGTAGATGGTGACAGGATTAGGGGTTGCTTCCCAAATTGAAGAATGTGCTCTAAGAAGATACTCCATCCCATTGATCAAATACACATCCATTAGGGAGTCATCTTGGGGGATCAGGTCTCCTCTCCATGTCCTAGCAATTGTAGATCTCCCTCTAGGTGTAGTTACTTGCTCTTCATTCCCTCCTCCATTCAAGTTTGAAGCATTATTTTCTTCACCAATTTTGTTAATGTTTTCTGGGTGTTCAGTGACGACATATTGGATATCTCTTTTGTCCATGTAAAAACCTCCTACATACTTGACTGCTGGTCTAGGCACTATGTACGCCTCTGATGCTTTCTTTAACCTGGCCACTGATCTGTTTAGACCATCCAAATAAATAGGGATCTCATTTTGGTTAGTGTTCACATACTCCAAAGATGTCCGGTATTCTCCCTCAATGATTGATATCATGCCAATCATGGGTACTGTGTTCTGCATATCCTCTAAAGCCATGGGAATTTCTTCCTCTGACTCACTGGAGGTCTCCGAGTAATGTGAACGGCTACTTGGCTCTGCTACACTACCTACAGAAGAGATTACACTTCTTCGGCTTCCTAGGGTTCTTCCGGATCTCAGGTTCATCCACTTAAAAACTCTGATCAGTCCTTGTAATCCTCTAGCCTCTAGGATTCTTCACCAAAGGTCAGAATTTCTAGGAGACTTTGGCTGGGAAATGACTGAAAAAGAATTTCTTCCAGATCACGATACTTGACTCCCAAATTCCACGATACACGATCTCTGGGTGAACGATACCCGATCTTTGAACTGAAACGATACACGATACTTGGAGATAGGCGATACCGATCTCTGATAAATATCGTGATCTATGATAAACGATACCGGTCGCTTGAGTGAAACGATACCGATCTTTGAATGCCACGATACACGATACTTCTCTAGACGATACTCGATCTTTGTCCCAAAACGATACACGATCTCCTAGACAACGATACACGATCTTGGTCAAGTATCGCGATCGGTATGAAACGATACACGATACCTGAGCACAAACGATACACGATCTTTGAGAGGTATCGCGATCTCTGATAATGCGATACACGATACTTGACTATCACGATACTCGGGAAAAATGATACTTGGCACCAACGATACACGATCTTCGAAAAAGACGATACACGATCGGCAACAAGTATCGCGATCTTTAGCGAAACGATACACGATACTTGGCCCACCAAACGATACATGATACACGATACTTACCAAGTATCGCGATCTTCTTGAGACGATCCACGATATCTGGTTAGAAACAATACACGATACTTGCCAAGTATCGCGATCTTTGATCAAAACGATCTCTGGGTCAAACGATACCGATCTCTAGTCGAAACGATACCGATCTCTAGTCGAAATGATACCGATCTCTAGTCGAAACGATACCGATCGGAGGGAAATATCGCGATACTCAACCACAGGAGCAAAACGATACTTGTGAAGTATCGCGATACTCGACCGCGGGAGCAAAACCATACTTGACCCTTGGACAAATTTTGAAAGATTTTTTGAATTTAGCTTCAATAAACTTGTTGTACTAGCTCTCCTACCCTCTCCCCTCTCTCTGTATCAATCAAAACACACCTTTTTTACCCTGTTGGTCCTAAACGATACCTGACGCAGATCGTTTCAAACTTAAATTGATTTTTGAGTGATGAAAAAGAACTAGCAATAGAAGGGCTCACCTCTGATGTCCTTTCCCACTCTTCTAGCACCCTCTTTTGCTTTGCCTAGCTCTCTATAGCTCTGAAACGATATTCGACAGTCTCTGCCCACGATACTTGTTCAAAAACACAAGTGATTTGCAAATGACTTTTTTTTGGCTTTTATACTTGGGATTTTCTTGCTTTCAAAAAGAAAACTCTACTCTAGTGGCTTGGTCTACTCTCTAACTACTCCTACTCTACTCCTTCCACACACTTCCCTAAACTAACAACTCACTACACACACTCCAAGAATGAGAAGTAGCAAGTGCGATTGAAAATGACTTACCAAAGAAGAGAAAATCACCACTTCTCCTCTTGCTTCAATGCAAAAAGCTACTTACCATCACGCGAATGCCTTGGTTTGATTCGTCACTCCCCGGCAACGGCGCCAAAAAGTGTGTTGACCTAAGCACCAACTTAGGGACTTGTGGAGAAAGAGACTATACCTCAATCCCCTCTCAAGTGCATATAGTGGGGATACACGCTTTTAATTATCAATCCAAAGAGTATACAAACCTAGCCGAGTGTATGAGGACATGCAATCATGTGATGATCAATGCAAATGAACTACTCAAAGAGTGCAATCAAGGTAAATGCTTATCCAAACTAGCTTCAACTGTCGGTTATGGTGAAACGATACTTGGTGCAGCAGCCGTCAGTATTTTGGACTTTTCTCCCAGCTCCGAGCTCCAAATATAGCAAATAGCATATGCATTTCGAAGCTCTCAAGAAGACGCATCCAATGGCAGTGGTTTCACTCAATTCTGACACTCCTACTTCAAGTTATGAGCAAAATACTGAGTCGCGGGAAATCTTTCCTACACTTCAGCACTTCCTACACTTCGCACACACATTACCTACAGCAAACAAACACTCTCATGGATAGACAACACTAACTCACACTCTTTCCAAGCAATACACATGCACACAAGCTCACAAAGAAGAAGATACAGAGTGAAGAAGACACAAATTCGAATTTTTGTGCTCTCTATTCTCACAATGGCCAAAAGTTCTTTACAAAGAGTCACATTTGACTTATATAATTGTGCCCTAAAAATGGTCCTTTCACACTAGAGACCGGCACTTTATTCACTAAAAGACTAATTTCCTACTATTTTACATGGGTAAATCTCTAATCTTCTGTGGGGATGCATCTAGAGGACTCCTCTAGTGCCTTTACAATGGAAAATATATTACAAGAATGATTATGATACAAAAATATGATATCCAAATTGGAAAAATTTTGGGGCCCTTCATTTTCTCTGCCTTGTGCTCTTCTGTGCTCTGCAACAGCATGGAACACATGGTTCCTCGCAATTGCCAAAGGGCTCTGACTATCAGTGAAGATGGTGGTAGCAGAAGACTGACCAACACCCAAATCAGGAATAAGGCATTTGAGCCACACACAATCAATAGTCACTATGAAAACTACCCTATACTTAGCCTCACAATTATAAGTGGCCATAGTAGGCTACTTCTTGCTTAACCAAGATATGCACGAGCTACCAAGGATGAAGCAAAAATCACTAGTGGACACATGAGTGTCATAGCAACTAGCCCAGTTAGAGTCAAAAAAAGCATGTAAATCTAGTGGTAGTGATCTCCCTTGGGATAAAACAATCCAAGTAGCTGGATACCACTCAAGTAGTGAAAGATGCACTTAACTGCCTACCGATGCTTGACATATATGCAATGCATAAACCTGCTCATCTATGAGACAACAAACTAAATATATGGCCGAGTAATTCATAAGAAAATCAAGCATCCAACAACTTGCTGATAGAGAACATCATCAAATGCATCTCCAGCATCAGGAAGACTCAACCATAAACATGTTCCATAGGAGTGGCAATAGATTTGCAGTCTTCAAGGCCAAAAATGTTGTGATAATGTGTCCATATATTTTGTTTGACACAAAGCTAGTCCGCCATCAACTTGCATAAACTGAATGTCCAAATAGTGATGCAAATTACCCATATATGACATCTCAAATGAGGCATGCAAATCAGCCTTAAAATCAACAATATGATTCTCATTAGGACTAGTGAGTATCATGTCATCAACATAGAAAATAATGATCAGAAGAACATCATTTGCACACTTAACGTATAAGGTGCTCTCAGTTGGATTGTTTTCAAAACCATGTGCAATCAAGTAGGCACTTATCTTTTCATAGCAAGCACGTGGTGCTTGTTTCAAACCATATAATGTCTTTTTCAACCTGCACACTTTGTTTTAATGCCCTTTTAGAAAAAAATCATGGGACTAAAGAACATACACTCTTTCATGTAAGTCAGCATTTAAAAATGCAGTTTTAATGTCAAACTGACGTACATTTTGACCATGACAAGCTACAAGTGTACATGCTATGAACAATAGTCATTCACCATATAGGAGCAAAGATCGCATCAAAATCAATGCCTCTTTCTTAAGCATAACCCTTTACAACAAGCCTAGCCTTATACTTATCAAGTGTCCCATCAGGATTAAACTTCAGCTTGTATACCCACTTAGTGCAAATGGCATTCTTGCCAAGAGGCGAGTCACATAAAGACCACAAACCATTTTTCATGATAGCATCATATTCTGATTGCATAGCAGCCATCCAATGGTTTGAATTTTGTGCTTCATCAAACAAAACAGGCTCATTCTCATCACAAAGTCTATATGCAGCCATAGCATAGCAATCTGATGCAAAAAAAGCACTATGAGAGCTTGAACAAGTACAATATGATAGAGATGCATCTAATTTGCTATCTCACAAAGTCTGCACCAGCCATTTAGGCGTAGTCTTTGCCTCCTCTATATCAGTTCTCTCATTAACAAGTGCATCATGTAAATCTATATAAAAAATGGAATGATATCCATCATCACCTAAGACGTGTAAAGGTTGAGAAATTGCCTCATTTGGACCAGCACTAGACTTTCCACCTATAAAAAAAGGCAACAGAGTGTCATACATATCTTTGGAGCTAACTAATGTCTCCTTAGTACATGAAAGTAATGGCTGAATTACATCTTCCAAAAAAACAACATCATGGCTAATGAAAATGCATTTAGTCTATGGATGATACAGATGATAGCCTTTACTTTCAGAACTACACCAAACAAAAATACATTTCTCTACTTTATCATCCAATTTCCTACATTGCTATTCGGACACTAATGCATATGCCAAATAACCAAAGACATGCAGGTGAGCAACAGATGGCTTGCAACCATGCCAAGCCTCATATGGAGTGATAGACTGCAATGCTTTAGTGGGATGCCTGTTAAGTACATATGTTGCACCCATAACAACCTCAAGCACCCATAATAGCCTCTTGACCATACAACATGCCATCTCCATGAGTGGCCTATTCTTCCTCTCAACAACTCCATTCTTTTGAGGTGTATATGATACTGTACACTGATGTTCTATCCCATGTTCAGCTAGAAATGCATTAAATTTAGAAGACATATATTTTCCCCCTTGATCAAGATGCAGAGTGCCCATTTTGCATGCTGATAGATTTTCAAATAAAACTAGAAACTGTTTGAAGCACATAAACACTTCGAACGTTTCTTTCAATTGGATATACACATGCATGGTTGGACAAATCAGCAATGAAAGTCACGAAGTAAAGGTAGTTGCCAAAAGAAGGTGTCTACACAGGATCACAAACATCACTATGAACAAGCTGCAATTTTGGAGTAGCTCAAACTGAACCATCTTTTGAAAATGAGGAACCTTAAATTTTGCCCAAAATATAGCCTTCACAAACATGTTTATCAGGTGCCTCAAGTTTGGGCAGAGAGGACACCATTTCAGATTTTTATGGGCATAGCAAACTAGCAAAATTCAAATGAACAAAGTGTGCATGTCAAAGCTTTGCATCTGACATAGCTGGAGAATCAATGTAATGAACATGGTGAATCATTCATAGATTTTTCATAGTTTATAAGCTTATACAGCCCATGACATAAATTGCCAAAAGCAATAATGACATCACCATTTGATAGATCATGAATTGTACATGTATCATCAAGAAATTTCACAACCAAGCTGATCTTGGCTAATGCTAAAACTGATAACAAATTTTGCTTGATCTTTGGCACAAATAAAGCATCTGAGAATGTAAAGGAACTACCATAAGCAGTAGTCATAATGATCTTACCAACTCCCATAACAGTATAAGAGGAGTTGTTGGCGCATGTGATAGTATTCCTTGTAGGGTCAAGCTCAAGTGAAGTGAAGAAACTATGGTGGGAGGTAATATGTTTGGTTGTCCCATTATCAAAGTACCAAACACCTGAGTCTATTAGAGAAATACACTATTCATGAGAAGATGGGTCATAATTCCAAACTGTAGTAAATGCCCATTCTTCATTCTACACAAGATTAGCAGACTTTGTTTTGGGTTAACAACCATTCTAGCCTCTTTTTTCTTTGCTTGTTTTGCAGCCAGTTTTGGATAGCTCTTTATGACATGATCATTCCCTTTACAATATTTGCAAAAAAATTATAATTTTTTGTTTTCTTCTCATCTATGTCATCCTTCTTTGGTTGTGCAAAATTAGCAGATTTCTGCTTACTAGTGGATGAGCTCCATTTACCTTTTCCCTTTTGACTAGCCAGGAAAGCTTATGCTTGATCTACAAGACATATAATGGACATGTTCTGCCTAGATTGATATTCTTGCACATAACAAAGACTAACTCCTCAAATGTTAAGGCATTTGGATTGATTGTCATCATTAATCAAAGAGTAGAAGCAAAACTCTTATATGAATCTAGTAGACCATTCAAAATAGTCTACACAAGTAAATTGTTTAGCAAGACTTCATAAGTAGAAATCGAGTGCTTCCTCAGATCTTTGATCTTTTTTCAAAAAACTATCCATGGAATCTCCTTCATTCATGTGCTAACTCTCGAAGTGTTTTCGGAGGTAGCAACATGAGCATCATTCCTTGATAGACAAGGCTATCAATGTATGTGTCTGAGCATCTCTGCCATCCCAACAAAGTTGCTTTGCAGTAGGTGCAACAGGAACCGCAACACAAATAGGAACCTGAAGAATATCACCATCTTCAACACCATCTGCATCAACTTTTGTAACTGTATTTGCAGGTGTAATAGGATGTTTTCAACACCCTACACAATATGTCACAGTCGTTTTGCAACCAATACATGATGCATCATATAGTCCCATAATGGGTAATTGGTACCATCCAACTTATCCTCAATACCCAACATATAAAATACATCATTGCTTTGAGGCATGGCCATTGACTAAAATACCCTGATGCAAAAAAATGAATGTATCTCAAAAAGTTGAACAAAACTACCCTATCGAGCTTTGCTAAACTTGTAGGCAGATTCCTAGGAGATTATAGTGGCAAACTGAAACCTATATATATCTTTGGCACAAAAAGACAAAATTTCCTACACAAACACTATCATAGTGCATTCGGAAGTCAAAACAAGTTTAGATCACGATTTTGACACCACAAAGCAAAGATATTTTGAACTCCTAATCACCCTAAGTATGGTCACCAAATTTCATGTGATTGTGAGATTGTGATAGGAGGCATGTCGATGAGGCCCTAGATGAAGCGGTAACCTACTCTTATACCAATTTTTGGAGTTTTATGTGTGCAAAAGCACACGAAGAGCATAAGGAAGAAGGAGAAGCTTGGAGCACACCACACAATACTGAATCTATTACCAAGAGAATATACAAAGAGAAGTGACCCATTAGGGTTATAGTCATATATACAAGCCGAGGGGGGGGGGAACCTCCTAAAGAGGGAAAAAAGTGCCCTAGTGGTCCTAGTGTGCTCACACACATCATTACCTAAATATATCAACAATTAGTACCATATCTCTTGCGTTTTTCCCTTCACTTGTAATATCTCGCTTTCTCTCTAATCTTGATCCTATATATGTGTTATCATAGCTTCTACATGGTATGGGAGTTGCACCACTAGTCATTATTCATCATTTTATTTTTCATACATGGTATCAGCACTTAGGATGGTATAAATGATTGTAAAAATAGTGGAGGCCAAGGATGCAACTCTAGAGTTTCAAGAAGGAAGGCTTCAACATTCAAGCTTGTGAGAGACAAATGATTCAACTCTAAATTCTTTGAGAGGCAAATGATTTTACACTGTAGTCCTTTGGAGGCAAAGGATTCATTTTGACAACATAATGAAGAAATGTTTAGCTAAAGACTAGAAACATGGCCACAAGCTTTACTAGGGAAATTGATGGATAACATATGTTAAAGTTTTTTTAGCAGCTTTGTGCATGGTTTGGAGGGATGGACACACCTAATATGGACACATGAAGGGAGAATTAGAGATTTTGTGGGTTTCTTGATTAGTAAGGAGTAGTCGAAACAAAAAAATGTTATGTATCGCTATAGAGAGAGGGAGGATGGATAGGCAAATACTCATTGTTTTCTTTAGTCTTCATCATCAAAAAAGGGAGATAGTTCAGGTAGCAAATACAAATGCATGAGGAAGGGGAGTATGGCTCCATCTTGGAAGTCTCAATGTGAGCAAACATAATTTTCATTGGCAAATTTGCACATAATTGTTCCATATAAGTGGCATCTTCTTCCTCTACATAGGCAATGAACAAGGGTTCTCACATTATGTGCAAATGCCCTTGCATATTTCATCTCATTCTCCCATCATCTTCTTCTCCCATAAATTGATCTAAGAAGGAGCATCACTCTGTCCCATGCACTTCCCTATCTGGTGAACCTACAAACATATCAAGCATACATCACCATTTGATTGCATGCAGATAGGGGAACAACATCAAAATTGAGGAAGGAAAAGTTGAAAATTAGGGGAGAGCATTTAGTAATAGGGAGGAGAATGGAATGGAGGATCTAGACTATTAAAGAAAGTGGAAGCTTTGACACTAATCTAGTTTGATATTTTTGAATTTTACGCAAAGGCTCACTTACATTCAGAGATAGAAGATAGTATTGCATATCGACATGCATTTTTGTGGAGTATTAAATTGGATTTCTTCCGAGGCAAAGGCTTCAACACTCTGGGAATAAAACAAAAAAGGAAGCTAGGAGGATATTTGGTCCATCTAAGAGAAACTTGGATCCATTTGTAATTACATGTCAGCATGCTTTAAAGAAATTTGATCCTCCTCCCATTCTTGCACCTCTAGGCTAGTAAGATACAAGAGTGTATATTTGCTCAATGAATTCTAAACTATCCAAAAGTAATTCTATGCACTTCGCATAATAAGTAAGCTATATGAAGAAGGAATCGTGTGTTGGGTGTGTGTAGAAGTGCGAGAGACACACAAGAAGCACACACAAGGAGCACAAACGCAGCAAGACACATGGAGAAGATGATGGCTGGAATAGCTCTCTCTATTGATCGATGAACTGAACTGAAGTAAGAGCTGAATGATATCCCTAAGTACAAAGTACCACCACATATGAGAGTATCAAGTATGTGGTAACATGGGGAAAAAACCTCTAGCCAGCACTAGAGTAAAAAGTGCCCATGTATAGGGAAAAGGCTCACACTTGTAAACCCTGAATGGGCCTTTTAGATTAAGGAGTGATTAGAGCTGGACCAATGAGAGGAGGGTGGTGGCCACAGTCTAGTCCCTTAATCACATAGGGTAGGCATAGGCTTCCCTGGTTTTTGTGTGGTCAAATATGCAAAAACCACCTAGAAATGGTGGGTTTCCTCTTGAGAATGGTTTTGAAAAACTCAAAAATCATTTGGAGCCCTTGATTTCTTGAAAGATCCAATGGCTATGGTGAAATGGCAAAAGTCAAGGCATCTTTAATTCTAGACCCTTAGATTTTCTTGACAACAAGTGGCTACGATGAGAGCCATCATTACATTTTGCGTGAATCGGCGTGCACCCTTGGATCCAGCCTTTCATCGAACGGAGCAATTTGAATTGAGGAAGATTTTGGCGCTCTCATTGTAGGCCCTTAGATCTGGCCTTGATCCCATGGCTTATATTCCATCCTCAAAATCCAAAATCGGATTTAATCTCCAGCCATCGGATGAGGCAGGCGATCGAACGGGCGGCGTCCATCTACGAAGTTAGCTCAGCGCCATTCACGCTACAGCGATGGATGATTCAAGATCCGACGGCCCACAATCTTGCAGAGAGTTCTCAAAAGCTGAGCCCCACTCCCACACAAGTGGCATCGTTCTCTCTCTAACTTTTCACGAGCTCAAACATTAGCCATTGATTTAAGATGATCGAATGGTCCAAGCTACACACGTCCCAGAGATCAGCTCAAGTGCTTCAACAAATATTATTTTATTTCACAAAACCATTGGTGGTTTCATATGCCACATTAAGTTCAGAGATTAAGATCCTTAATCCCTAAAAATTAGGGATCCTTACAAGGCCCATGCAGGGTTCATTTTTTCCCCTAATGTACCATCAGATTTTCTCTTAATCTTGTAAACCCACTTTGTACCAATGACATTCTTTCCTTTTGGCAATTCACATAACTCCCAAGTACCATTCCTATGTATGGAATCCATTTCTGATTGCATAGCACTCATCCATTGTGGATCGTCACATGCATCTTCAAAAGAAAGTGGCTCTTCATTACATGTTGTAGCAATAAGAGAATAATCCACAAAATTACTTGATGCATGGTGAGAGCTTGATCTTGTTCTACCAAGTAAAGGTGCACTCAATTTGCTGTCCTGCAAAGTTTGTTTCAGCCACTTTGGCATAGCTTGTGCACTCTTGATATACATGCGTTCATTATGTAAAACATCTTCAATATGTACATCATGCGTGTTCTGAATTTCATGCTCAGTTTCAGCCATATTCTGACGCAAATGTTCAGCCATATGTGGCTGGAAATTTCCAACAATTTTGACTATTTTTTGCTGAAGTTTTTCAGCCATGTTTGGCTGGAAATTCTCTGCATTTTCAGCCTGATTTGGCTGGAATTTTTCAGCCCTTTGAACCTCAGTTGGCTGATCTACATGGCCATAGTCAAGCGCACCATTTTGGAACAAAGGCATGAGTGTATCGAACACATCTTGTGAGCTAACTATTGGCAGTTTTTTGCATTCAAGTAGAGGGAAAACTGAATTTTCAGCAAATACCACATCTCGACTCACAATAATTGTGTTCATCAATGGATGGTACAACCGATATCCCTTACTTTCAGCACTATAACCAACAAATATACATTTCTTTGCCTTTTCATCAAGTTTGTGACGTTGTTGTGATGGCACAAGAGCATATGCCAAACAACCAAACACACGCATATGACTAACCATAGGTTTATGACCATTCCAAGCCTCATAAGGAGTGATGACTCTCAATGCTTTTGTAGGGCAGCGATTCAACACATATTTTGCACACATTACCGCTTCCATCCAAAACTTATGAGGAAGATGCTTTCCTTTAACCATACATCATGCCATTTCAAGTAGAGTTCTATTTTTATGCTCGGCAACACCATTTTGTTGAGGTGTATATGGCACCGTACATTGGTTTGAAATACCTCTTTCACAAAGAAAAGCATTAAACTCATGTGACATGTATTCACCACCACGATCCATGCGTAGAGTCAAAAGCTTTTGTGAAGAAAAATTTTCAGCCATACCTAAAAATGCTTTGAAGCAAGAGAATACCTCATTCTTTGCTTTCATAGGATACACCCATGTATGGCGAGTAGCATCATCAATGAAGGTAACAAAATATTCATGCTTCCCAAAAGATGGAGTCTTGACCGGACCACATACATCACTATGAACAAGTTGCAATTTTCTTGTAGTGTGTGTATGACGATCTTTTGGAAAAGAAGCACGATGCATTTTTCCAAGAATGCAACCTTCACATGCATGCTTTTCAATGGACTCAAGTGTAGGCAAGCCAATAACCATGTCCTTGTTTTGCAAGTAGAGCAAACTATTGAAGTTTAAATGACCAAAACGAGCATGCCAAAGCTCCATTTCAGCCATGGAAGAAGTATGAGCAACTAAGGCATTCGAGGAAGCCCTCTTGTATGTATCCATGCGATACAAACCATTACATAATGTACCGGACATCACAATAACATCGCCATTGCTGAAATCATGAACCATACACTTATCATCAACAAAGTGTACATGAAGTCCAGCTTTGGCAATCAATGGAACTGAAATTAAGTTCTTCTTGATACCGGGTACATACAATGCATTTTTTAAGAGAATCACACCTCCATTTGCAACCGTAAGCTCAATTTATCCTACTCCAATGATAGGATAAGAGACATTGTTTGCACACACCACATGTCCTCCTTTAGGTGCATCTTTCAAAGAGGCAAAAAATCTTTTGCATGATGTTATGTGCTTTGAAGCACCACTATCAAAGAACCAATCCGAATCAGCCTCAGTCACAACCATACATTTAGAATGTAAAGAAGCATCATAATGACATGTGACAACACATGCCCAAAAATCTTGAGCCAAGTTAGCTTCATCATTCTTTGCATTTGCTAAATTTTCAGCAATAGACATGCCGAATTCCTTCTTCTTTTCATTGCGTTTAGCAAGCTTTCTACACTCATCAATAGTATGACTAGCCTTCCGACAATATTTGCATCTCTTCTTCTTTTGCAAATCACCATCATTAGAGGAATGAGTGGAAGAGGAAGCTTGAGGCTTTGGTTTTGATGAACCCAAAGCTGAACCATACTTGCTTTTCCCCTTTTGTGAGATAGCAAGTGCTTGCGTTTCCTCAATCAAACCACTTCTATTCACTCTAGATTGCTCTTCTTGCAAAAGAAGAGACACAACCTCATCAAATGCATACATATTAGGATTTCCTTTTGCAACCAAACGAAGTGTAGTAGCAAAGCTTTGAAAAGATTCCGGTAATCCTTTCAACAATGTAGAAATGACTGATGCATCCAGAATGATCTCATCTATGTTTGCCAATTGCTCTTTCAAGTCCTTGATGTGTGTCACATACACATCCACTGACTCATTTTCAGCCATACATACATCCTCAAGTTGCTTCCTCAAGTATGCAACACGTGCTTCATTACGCACGGCATACAAAGAAGCAAGAGTGTCCCATGCCTGTCGTGATGTAGAACATGATCGAATGTGTGGAACTATATGACGCTTCACTGAAAGCGCAATCAAAGCATGAGCTTGAGCATCTTTTCCATCCCATCTAAGCTGCTCTTGTGTAGGTGGAGAAGGAGTAACCACTGTACTCGAAGAAGAAGCTCCATGTGTGACAGTAGACTGTGAAGTAGAAGCACTTGCCGGTCTTCGATCTACATCTGCCACTATGTTCCAAAGTTGTTTTGCAACAAGAACATGCTTCATCATGTAAGACCACATCGGATAGTTGGTCCCATCAAGCTTATCTTCAGCTTGAAGCATGCCAAACAAGTCATTGCTGCCCGCCATTTCACCAAGGAACAAGAATGTGACAAAATCTTCACTTTGATGAAAGCTGAAATGAGTGCTGAAATTTCAGCTCAGAAACCGTCACTCTGATGGCGATTCTGACTGCACGAATGGCTTCGAAATGGGGGTAAAACCCCAGCGCACCTGGTGGAAATGTTTTCGGGCTACTGAAATTCACAGTTCTATGCTCCGAAGTCGATTTGCACTGTTAAAGTGCACGCGCACCACGACGCGAAAAACCGAAACTTGAGAAGAAGTTGAACATGCTCTGATACCACTGTTGGGTGTGTGTAGAAGTGCGAGAGACACACAAGAAGCACACACAAGGAGCACAAACGCAGCAAGACACACGGAGAAGACGATGGCTGGAATAGCTCTCTCTATTGATCGATGAACTGAACTGAAGTAAGAGCTGAATGATATCCCTAAGTACAAAGTACCACCACATATGAGAGTATCAAGTATGTGGTAACATGGGGAAAAAACCTCTAGCCAGCACTAGAGTAAAAAGTGCCCATGTATAGGGAAAAGGCTCACATCAAAGCTACTTGAGGAACACATAAGTGTAACATCGTGGTTAACATAATTCTATTTCTTGCACAAGAAAGTTCCTCCCTTATGTTCTTAGAAGAACATGATTTCCATGTCCATGCCAGTCTCTCTAAGTCATGCTCTATGGGAACCACATGGAACATGGTCATCATCAAAACCTAAGAGAGGAAACCATGTCCCAAAAATTTTATTCATTTTCTTTCATGAAATCTCACGTTATTCTACAACTAATATTACGAATACATTTGTAAGTAGAAGTTCTACAAAATAGGTAACAATCGTTGATGAAGAGGCATCCTCTTCAAATGTATAGAATTAAACCTTTACATTTATCCTTGTAAACTTTTCAACATTGGCCAACAGGGAAATGACTACACATTAATTTATGCAAAAGTTTCATACACATCCTTGCTTTGTATTGTAAGGGGCATGGACTAACACACCCTAGAACCTCTCTAGAGTGCAATGAGAATATGGAAAATAGTTCCCTCCACCAAATGAATATGTGGATAATCATGATACAACTAATAGTTTTGATTGAATGCCATCAACTATTCCAGATAATTGTACCCAAAGAAATAGCATCTCGGAATGCAAGTTGATATATTATGTGCAACTCTCATCATCAAATCCTATTTTAATGCACATTCGTGAATCCCATGACACCTATTGGTTACTACTTCATATCCCATCTTGGTTCCATAGAAAATCCCAAATAAAAATTATAAAACGTATAAAAAATTGAAAATTCATTTCTTTCATGGTTACTATGCATTTGAAATCATTAATAAAGTGAACAATCAAGAACCAATAACTCCCTCCACATACGTCATTCACCATGACACACAAATACACTCCTAATACTTGTAAGGTCTATAATGTTCCAATCTTCCGGCAATGATCCCATTTTCTCATGATCTTCTAGATAACAAGAAAACTTTCCATCCCAATCTTGATATTATATACCTACTATGAACATCATGTTAGTTTCTCGCTTTGTGTAGTGATTTTGATCTTAAGTTATGCTTGGAACTCGAACTTTATGTTACTATCATAAAAGAACAAGTATCCATCTTATAAATCATCCACAACTCCTTGAGAAGGTTCATGATTTTTTAGCCTTGATAGATTCTTAGCTTGCATGTGTGTGTCTAACTTCTTCATCACCACCTGAAAGTCAAAATTCATCACCAATAGAAACCATCTCATTACGATCCTGATCTTGCATTGTTTAGCAATCAAGTATCGTAATGCATTGTGATCAACAAAGAATTCAAACTTATTCTCTTCGGGGGTAGTTTTCAGGTTTCTTTACTACATAAAAAGTTCCTTAATATGTCTCTCCTTCAATCATGGTGATGTTTCATTTTGCACCATTGGGATTTTCACTTATGTATGTGTGAGGAGGTGATGGGAATATATAGAGATGAGCTATTCTTTGCCGAAACGTGCTCTAAAAATACCTATTTCTTTATTGAGAACACTAATATACTCCTTGAGCATATTATTGATGCCTACAAATGAACATTTTCCATGCAAGAAATGTGATCAGAAGCTTTGAACAAAATAGGCTACTTGCAAATTATAATAGTGATAAGAAAACTTTTATTTATAGAAGATGATAATTAGAAAAATGCTCACTACTTTTAGCCTATTATGAATTATGTAAAATACTTTTCTACAACTTCTAATAGGAAGGAAAGTGATCTATCACAATTTATAGGTCGTATGTAGAATTCCGAGAATGAGAGAAATATACTTAAGAAGTTGTAGGTGTGATCCCAACATTTAAGAAAGAAGACAATGTCTATGTAGAATCATAAAAGAATAAGACATATCTCTACATATAGAGCTTCATTTACCAAATCCTTTCATACAAAGTCCACAAGGGTGGTACCTTCACTATCAATGCATTGGTTATGCACTAATGACCATAGAACCAATTCAATGACTCTACAAATTTAGTAGACTTGAACAATAGACTATCACCAGTACACAACAACACAATGATGATGACGAAACTTCATATAAATGCATTGGTATGTAAAGTACAATGCTCGGAGGTGTCAGAGGACTCCTATGCCTAGGAGCATAGATGAACCATCACTCTTGAAGTTTGTGAAATCTTAGAGATATCCTATGACCCCTCAACTAGAGTTTATATAATCTCTTTCCCATGGATCTAATTGCTTGGTATTAAACGACTTTACCAAAAGATTCCAATAATCTTCTCAATCAATTATTTGAATTTTGAATTCAAATAGAACTCGTGGCTTTTGGCTCTTTATACTTCCCTTTAAGTATGAACTTTAATGTTTTAGTACCTTATAAAAAAGTGAATATATGAACTTCCTCAAATAAATGAATAAAGCATATCCTTGACGTAAATGTGCATGTATATAAATGATTTTCAAAACCAATAGAGTTTATAGTACATGTTCATGTTCATAGGCCTTTGGATATGCACTAATAGGTCCCCCTCAAGCCTAAGATGCTTGAGTCTTAATTCTTTTGCAATTTCCTGAAGTCCAACAATAGGTTTGAATTTGCGTAACTTTACTCCATCCAAAGCTTTAGTCATCATATCTACACATTGTTGTTTGGTTGAAATGTAAGAAATCTCAGTCCCCTTACCGGTGCATCTTTCTCTCAAAAAATGATAATGAAAATCAATGTGTTTGGTCTTGTCATGGTAAATAGGGTCTACTACAAGATGAACTTATGTTGTCTCCAAATAGATGTGGAATCAAAGTCTTGGTTCTTATATCAAGATATATCCATGTTGTATTGTTGAAGCCTATTTACTTTCTTTCATCTCATGCACCATTTGGTAAGCGCTGCATCTGTTGTTGTCTTTTGGTTGATGCTTCAAAGGTCCTATGTTTAATCTTTGTACACCTACTTTGGGACCTCCTTCTTTCGTATTGCAGCCTAATGTGTGCCCCTCCGGGGCTTTGGGTGGAGGGTGGTTCTTCTTCATTGGACAATTTTCCTTTTGGTTTCTTTTTCTTGTTTTCTTACTTGATTCTCCCTCCACACGTCCCTCCTTCTTAACTCTGTCATCCTCGACAGGCTTTGGCTAGGGATGTGAATATGTTTGAATGATTGTTTGCTCTCTTTGATTCAACAGATTAGCTTCACATATCATTAGTTCTTTCCATTGAGCTGATTTTGCTCCGTCATTTCGTGCATGTCTCTGACTTGCAAAGAAGCTTAATTCATAGGCCACCAATTGAGCATTTAAATTGGAAGTAATTTTGACAAAAAGTTTTTAGTCCATTTCAAAAAATCCTGTAAAAAATGCTTCTTTGAATGTCTGCATATACTAACAAGCGTGAGTATATAGCCATGATGGTAAGTCAACAAGGTGTGATAGAGAGATAAAAAATGAGGGCATATGTGCCTTGGTTAATGCCGATGATTTTTAAGAATGTGTATTGAGCATGTTTGAAAACTTTCAAAAACTGTGAGTAGCATGCTCAGCACTTTATTCGTCATCTTTCTTGCTAGGTCCGGGACTGAAGCATATCTTGAGAGCCATTATTCTATCGTACATACCATATTTTCTTCAGTGGTAAGTAGTTATGTGGGGAGCTTGGTAATAGTGGGTAGTTCAACCACTAATTATTGAGAGTGCCCTGGCACGGTGCTTCCCAAAATTGCATCCAGGATCGTCCTCGTGGTATCGAGAAAAAAGATGTGTTTACTTGTATTAAGTATGCTGCAGACTCCCAATGTACTCGTAAAGTCGAATTATTTTCCAAAATTTGCATCTCTAGATCAGATATGCTTTGTTAAACTCTTCTTGTGTATAAGAGAATGTATCTATTTTGAACTATAAGTCTTGATCTGGTTCTTTCTGAGTAGTCTTCTTGATATATTGCCTAGTTTCTTCCTTCAATAGGCCATATGGTACACTGAAAGGCTTCAAAATTTCTCTAAATTCTTGCTTTTGATCTTTTCTTCTTTCATTACTTTCACGACTTGATCTTCAAATTGTCCCGTAAGTTGGGACACCAGTAGTGCTCGTTCATTTTGGATTAGTTCTGCAATAGGCCATGCATGTCTATCAGCATTCTTCTCTACTTCTTCCTCATGTATTGGTGAATTATATATGGGGGAAGAAGGAGGACGTACCTCAATCTCCACAGTAGTTGCTTGGAAGCTTGGAACTACTAGTGTCCCTAGTTGATTGTTCTAAGATGTTACTTCTTTGGGGACATATTGGAAAGTGACACAGATATCTAGAACATTTGATGGCATTCACTTGGGTATATTCATGTTTGTGTGGAAAGATTTTAGGGATAGTTGTATCATGAATACCCACAAAGCCAGTCGTTTTAGGGAGTAATTTTCCTTATTTGTATTGAACCTTAGAGAGGTTGTAGGATGTGGTACTCAATGCCCCTTACAATATAAATCAAGGATGTGTATGAAATATTTACTTCAATTAATGTTCGTCATTTTGAGATGGGCAATGTTGAAAAGTTTCAAGGATAAATATACACGTAATTCTATACATCAAAAGAGGATGCCTCTTCATCAATAATTGTTATGCACCTTTATTTTGTAAATCATATGTACAAATTTACTCATAATATTAGTTGTGGAACAATGCGAGATCACGTGAAGGCACATGAATATAATTTTTGGGAGATGGTTGCCTCTCTTAGGTTTTGATGATGACCATGGTCCATGTGGTTCCCATAGAGCATGACTTAGAGAGACTGGCATGGGCATGGCAATCATGTTCTTCTAAGAACATAAGGGAGGAGCTTTCTTGTGAATAACTATGGAATTTTTTGGAACACCCTTAATGTTTGATTGAATTATTGGGGCCTCTCCATGTGAAACCTCTTGTATCCCAAATGCACAACATGGAGGTGGTTCACGAAGAAGTTCCTCCTCTTTAGATGGAGGAAACATTGGAAAAAAAATTTAATTACCTTGGGTAATGAAATCTCCATACATTATTTACTTTGCATGGAGGGTACTATTAATAATATATTACATGATGGTGGTAGTTCTCATGATTTTATCTCACATATGTTAGTGTAGGAACTCAAATTAAAGTCACTTCCTTCCTTGTATAAAGTGAAGGTGCTTTTCAAGGAAGTGAATATAATGTAACAAGTGAAGTGCATGACATTAAGATTTGCATAGGTTCATATGTAGATGCACAAATATTTTTAACTACCCCTTTGTAGTCTTACGATGCTTCATTTGGTATGCCTTTTCATCATCATTATAACCCATGTATCGGATATCATATGCATACATTTAATTTTGATTTTAAAGGTCAACTCATTTCTTGGTCTCCAAGGCATGACTTCCAACCATTTCCATTAATTAGTCACACAAGTAAAACATCCATTTAATAAACGTTACAATTCATGCATCATTTTTTTAATTTCATAAATGATTATACTCATACTCTTTGTGATGCACATAAACCTTTTATGAATGCTTATAAGGATTTTTTTATGTTTGATCATCCTTCTAGACCACAACCGTCTCGAGGATCCTTTGACCATAGTATAGATCTAATTCTTGATAGTTCTCCTCCTCATAATGCACCTTTTATGCATGGCCCTTTTCACCAAAAGACAGTAGAAAAACAAGTTCATGATTTACTTCAAAAAGTACTTATAAGGCCTAGTTCTTCTCCATTTGAAGCACCCATTCTCTTAGTTGAGAAAAAAGAATAAAATTTATAGGATGTGCATTGACTATAAAGCCCTCAAGAAAATCACAATTAAAAATAGATAGCCTTTTTGTTAGATAGATGACTTGCTAGATAAACTTCAAGGATTCCATATCTTTAATAAGATTGACCTTGAATTTGGTTATCAATAGATACATATGACACATAGAGTCTCCTTCTAGGACTCAGAATGGCCATTATGAGTTTATGGTAATGCCCATTGGACTTAGAAATGGTGTTGTTATATTTGCATGTATGATAAATAATATTTTCCTTGCTTATCAACCTTACTTTCTTGTTTTCTTTGATGATATACTTGTTTATAGTAAGAATAAAATTAAGCATGAGAGGCATTGGAAATAATTTTTAGTTTGTTATGTCAAAACACACAGTTTATGCCAATTCTAAAAAAAGTTATGTTTTATAAAGTAAACTAGAATTTTTAGGATATATCATTTCTATTCAAGGAGTTTTTGTAGACCCAAAGAAAATTAAAGTCACATAATTATAGAATGGTATGTACCTCAATCAATCCCTTACTCTATTATTGACAAAGAAAGTAAAATTTGTATGGGGGTTAGCACAACAATAATCTTTTGGAAAACTTGAACATGCACCTATTTTGTAGTTATTTGATTTTGCACAACCTTTTCATGTAGTTATAGATGCTAATGATTCTATAAAATTCTTTCATTTCATGAAATGATTCCTACTTATGCCTTAGATTGTATTTTTGCACGGAATGATTTCAAAAATTTTGCATCTTCAACTAATGCACATTATACATTTCATAATGGTTTTTTCTATTTTCAACACAATTATGCATCACTCAAGTTTTTATAGATTTTGTTATGAAGGAAATGCATGAACCACGTTATATGGGACATAGGGCCATACAAAACGCATCATCTGCTTGTAAAGATTTCTTCTTCTAGCCAAATATGGAAAACGATATTGCACATTATGTTTCTCAATGCATTCTGTTAGTGTGTTAAACATCATCATGGTAAAGCATTTCGATTGTTAATGCCAGTACCCATTCCTAATGAACCATGGGAATAGATTTTTATGGATTTTATTATTGTTCTTCTTATGATTACATTCCACATGAAGTTGTTTGCAACTTCATTGTTTGCAACTCAAGCTGTGAAGTTGTTTATTAAGAGTATTTTCCAACATCATGGTTTCCCAAAATTTAATTTGTCTGATCGTGATGCTCGACTTTGCAATCATTTTTGGGTTGCATTATTTCAAACTTTTGGTTCAAAAATAGATTTTGGTTCTACATTTCATCCTAAAAGTAATGAACAAAGTGAAGCTACAAATAGCACTATTATTGATTTATTGCATTGTTATTCATTAGATAGTTCAACTAACAAAGATGCAAAATTATCATTCCTTCAATTTTCTTATAATAACACAACACATACAACTATTGGCCATGTATTCCCATGTCACTCACTCAAACTGATATTCTTATGGTTGATTATATTGCTCAAGTTCACATTTCTATACTTCATGAAGTTCACTAGGACATAAAGAGAAGTGAAGAAAGTTACACCTGTAATGTTAATAAGAAATGGTTAGCCAAATATTTTAATGAAAATTATTTAGTATGAATACCTACAATTAAACAAAATTTGAAATAATTTTACAACATCCTAAAGCTAAACTTGCATCACGCTATTATGGATTGATTTGCATTATTCAAAAGATCAATGATAATTCATTTAGAGTAGATATACCATTTAATTGGAATATGTATAACTCTTTTCATATTATTTTACTAAAACTATTCAAATGCACTTTACCATTAACTCCTATTCTTGATGATCCTCCTTTGCTTGAAGAAGAATATGAAATCTTAATTCATGAGAAAATAATTTGATCATGACATAACCACTACACATACATGTGCTCAATATCATAGATATTTAGTAACATATAAAAAGTCATTATATTGGATAATCTCAATGGATTCATAAGACTTCATTAACGTCTCATTAAGTTCACTTAATTTTTTCATATCATTCACAATCACAATAATTCAATTCCTCCAATATTCATTTCCATGGATGCATTTTTACATGGAACATGCTTTTTTTCTCTTATGGGACATGTGATTG